>JAMZAV010006562.1:0-33074 GCA_024449915.1 Sweltsa coloradensis
ATTTACGCAAAGGGTGAGTCCTATTATGCTTATATTATATTAAGAAGGTAGGAGATACTGTAATCCCCAATTATGTTAAATTATGTGTTTTAAAATTCCAATAAATTAACTTTATAAGGGTTGTTGTATCTTGCATATACTTTACCGGACCACCCCGTGGCCCAAGATCCTACGTCCTCCATTCTCTCTTAGTCTCTATAAATGTCGCACGCTAACCTTTTAAAGTGTGTCTGGTTGCACACTATAAATAATTCACCCAGTGGTGGCAGCATTATCATTCCTTCTTATGGTTTAGTGGGACAAACCACCCACAACAATAAACAGGCTTCAAACAGTCAATAAGTGCATGAAATTTCACGACTCAAATCGTACCATAAAATAGTTGATCGAAATAATGTGGGAGTTATACAGGAGTTAAAAAATACACATCTACGGTCGAGTTATAAAAACGAACCTTCACAAAATCTACACATGGTCCTTTTAACGTTTACTCCCTGCTAAAAATGCGGATTATAAACATACTAGGAAAACGTTAAAGTCCCGTCGCGTTGTTGAGCGAGCGGTACGTGCAACACGACCCGAGTACGACATTCCTATTATGTTACACACCAATTAGTCTTTAAGGTCTTGACCGATTTAGCTGAAAATTTGTAAAATAGGAGAGAATGGATAAAATCCACCGCCATCTAGAGGACCTTGACATAATTTATTTGGGAAAATATTTTAACTCTTGATTACTTCTAGGTGGCAGTGCATAGTGACCAGAATTCTCGTGCTACTTTTCGTTGCCATGGTAACGTTACTTTTGTTAAAATGTAATTTTTATCTACACTACTAAAGCGGCTGTCACACGATTGAGAAAATCGCGCGAGTTGGCTCGCGCGAGTTTATTACCATCCTTGTCACACGACAGACAATGAAGGTAACAACAACGCCACCTATTGGTGTTCACTGGTCACGTGTTATGGTAGTGGGTTTCTGATTGGCTCTCGCTACCTCGACTTGCTAGGAAGTTGAACAAGATGGACATTTTTCGTGGCGAGCGCGAGCTCGCGCTCGCTGGCTCACCGTCTGACGGGGAGGCGGTGAGTTCCATGTAAACAAGTGTAGGCCTACTCCCAGAGAGTTACTCGCGCGAGCCAACTCGCGCGATTTTCTCAATCGTCTGACAGGCGCTTTATCGGATCAAAATAAAAATTAACATATTCGTGACCGGACGGACATTCTAAATGATTTGGCTACCTCAGATTTTGTCGCCGTTTAGTTTTTTTAAAAAAACTTTAGCTTAACTTTAATGTAATTTATAACTTTTTGAACGATTTTGCCACAAAACTAATGGCATTCAATCGGGAACGAAGCTTGCGGATGGTCAAAATTTCAACTCGATCCGAGCCTCCGTTCGACCGCTATCATGAGCCAAAAAAGCTGCGCGACTTTCCGTTGCCATGGCAACGGTACTTTGTTATAATGTAATTTCCATCTACACTACTTATCGGATCAAAATAAAATTAACATATTCGTGACCGGACGGACATTCTAAATGATTTGGCCACCTCAGATTTTGTCGCCGTTTAGTTTTAAAAAAACTTTCAATTAACTTTAATGTAACTTTTTAATTTTTTGAACGATTTTGCCACAAAACTTTACAGCAACCCTCATAAGTGGTATGTACATGTGTGCAAAATTTCAGGTCGATCAGAGAAACGGTGCGACCTGTACCGAAGCAGTAACAGAAAAAAACCCAGACATTCGAGCCATTAGAGTCAAGTGGAGACGCACGCTACGCTCGCTCAATAAAGAACTTAGCCTGGTCTGGTTTAATGATAAAGGCGAATTACATTACATTTTGTGAAGTTCGCAAGGTGTGGCTTTTGTTACAATATTTAAGGTGTATAATGGTGACTAACGGAAAATTGCGCATAATCGCAATGTGCGACACACACAGTCTTCGAAAGGATAAGACTTCGAAGACATATAGCTACACTTCACGGTACAAGATAATGTTCAAGTTAGATTTAAACAAAATGCCAAATTCATAGACATAACCACTGACCCCTAGTTATATAGGCAGCCACAGTTTCATACACATGAATTTCGGGCTCAAAATGTAATAATTCATTATCTGGTTTTCCACAAGTCTCATTCTTTTCATAGTTTATGCAATGTAGGAAGGTATACTATGCCATTAGTCAATTACTTTGTTTATTTTGATGATAACTACCAAAGTCCACACGTATATGATTAATAGTGTTCAACTTGATGTCCATACGATTGAATTCGAAGGATATATTTTTGTTGTTTATCATGAAGCTGAATCTTGAGTTGACGAGGCAGAAGGAGAATCTCGACTGATATCAAGTTCCCGTAGACTTTCATAGTAGTAGACATGACGTGAACGAGCCTTCTAGGCACGGCAAGGTTCTGTTCACATGACATTATTATTATCTAAACATAACGTTTTGATTTCCCTATGATACTAAAAAGAAATTTTGTAAGACTTAAAATAAACGAGATTAAAATATATTAAGTTGGCAATAAATATATAAATTAACTACACCATCAAAGATTAAGAGGGAAGACAATTTCGTAAGACCGGCTTAGTCAAACCCCAACTACATATTCAAACCATAGTCGGACAAGGCTATTAATTACGAAAATTAATAATCAGCCATCTTAAGAGGCCTAAAGAGTTGGCTTGTTTGCTTCTCTTACTTATACTGACTATACTATTGCGTCAATTTCGATGTGGTTTTTTCCAATGTACAGAAAAAATATGTAAGAAGCGCCCTGCGACTTAATCGGTTCTATAATTTTAGTCCTTCATTTTTTTTTCAATATTCAAAAATTAAAACTTCAAAATTGGAAAATGGAATTCACCCGGAACTTAAGAATGATCTAAATAAGCAATATTTAAAATTTCTATCCGAAAACTTCGTTAGTTTAGCCGTCAGAGGACATAGAATTTTGCATAAAATGGCTCTGTAAAATGCTTCCCTCTACAAAGTTGCGTTGGAACACGAAGAACTAGGGTTGTAGTCGACCAGTGAAGCTCCGCCCCCTGCCCAGCCGGCTGAGCTGGTATGCGAGACAGGTTTTACTGCCTGAAGGCGTCTGAGGCAAACGCAAAACCAAACCCAAACTCTGTTTGAAGGCTAGGAGCAGGTGGCAGTCAGGCACCGCCACCGATGATGCACCGTCCATTCAATAACATAATTAGACCTTGACTAAGGGGGGCTGTGAAGATCAACATCGGTCATTGTCAACCCATTTCATTTTATAGTTATTTTTAATTGAGTATTTTCACACAATATTACATTCATAAATGTTGTGCGACGCACTTGATACAAGTTCAGAGGGTTGCGGAGTCGATTCTCGCCACCGCCAAACTTATTGTTTTCCCATTATCGCATCATCTCATTCATAACATTTCCCAAATTTTACTTGTTCCATTGTTTTACCGATATCCTGACGAAAAGAAAGTTGGCTTGTTTGCACTTCCTTATACTGACTATACTATTAAGTAAATATCTACGCGTTTTTTTTTTGTATGAACAGAAAACATGTAAGAAAGGTTTATTTTTCTACAATAATTATTCATACATTATTATTATGTTCCAAATAAATACAATGAGTAAAGATAATTATTGTAATTTATGATAAGTGAAACTCCAATGTTATATATTTTACTGTAGCACTGTAAAATAACAACCCGTAACTATCATTTTGCACTAGGAAACGCTCAGTTGGACGCGTTGATAAGCGAGCACGTGCTATAGCTAGACCCACATTGCACATTTTTTAAAATTTTAAAATTTACGACGTTCGCGTTTCAATATTATTTATGATTGCCAAGGTATTTGGGTAAACCCGTGTGTAAACCTTTACTTTGTGGATAAAATCCACCGCCATCTAGAGGACCTTGACTCCTTGGGAAAAATATTTAAACTCTTTGGTGTTGGTGTGTTGGTGGTGCTTTTTGAATGCATTGTAGGTGATTGTTGTCAAGTTTCTATTGTTAGTTAATTGTTATTATAACCTCAAAAAACCTCATATTAAAACCTTTATTTATAAGGATTCTGGCTAACTTTTTCAACTTTTTCTTTCAGAAAGCAATACATCACCATTACCTTAATGTCCATGTGAAATATGAACGTTGTAGCCCCACCCGTTTGGTCAGAATCGGTCCAAATGTCACGAAAATATCGCACTAAAAATCGAAAAAAATCGTAAAAGTACGATATTCATGAGTAATATTTCTTCGATTGTACCGAAAAACGTAGCAAGTCTAAGTTCAGAGATTTCGAAGGTCCCCTACAATTTTCATCAAGATCGCATAATATGCCGTTTGCCCGGTAAAGAGCGAACAAACAGACAGAAAAACAGACAAACAAAAAAAACAAAACAAAAAACACCCGAGCTATATTTTTTGGGGGGTCGGTGAAATTGAAGTCTTCGCTTCGCTCATCCAAAAAAATTGCAATTTGTTAGTCGCACACATTATGTAATTTTTCCAGCACAATTTGTATGTGAAACGGTTATCGGGCAGCTATTTGTATTTGTCAAGTTCATGTGGTTCTTTTGAATCCAAAATTGAACTGATAGAACAGTATTTAGATTACAAAATTGCAATATGTGAATCGCACACTATATATAATTTTTCCGGTACCATTTTTTGCGAAACGGGTATCAAGTAAATATTTGTCTTTGTCTTGACCTTGTGGTTCGTTTGAGTCCAAAATTGACCTCACCGGACAGTAAAAAGATTTAAAAAATTGCAATGTGAAAATCACACACATTTAGTTATTTTTCCGCAACCACTTTTATGCGAAACTGGTACCAGGTACCTACTTGTCTTTGTCTATTCCTTGCGGTTCTTAGAAGCCAAAATTGACCTGATCGGAAAGTATAGGCCTATTAAGAATTAAAAATTTGCAATATGTGAATCACACACATTATGTGATTTTTCCGGTACATTTTTTATGCAAAACGGGTATCATTTTGCTATTTGTGTTGGTCTAGTCCTCGCGGTTCTTAAGGTTATTGTAATCAGGGTAGGGTCAAAACCTTGGAAGTCCATGAAAGTTGGCTTAATGAAAGAGTACCTTTAATAAAACAGTGATTTTTTTTTTGGTTCGGACATTACCTCACTATCGGCTATTATATGTCGTTTTTTTGACAATGGCGTAGTGCAAAATTAAATTTTGTGAGTCTGTTTTTTGGATATAGTTTCTTAACACTAGCTACAACTTCAACTATAAGGACAAATCGATTTCTGATATACTTGGTGTACGATTTTTTTTTGCCAGACGATACAAAACTAAAAAAAAAACTCCTATTTGTACCGTTTGACAAAGTAAATCGTACACTAACTGTTGTTTCAGAAATCTTTTTGTCCATATCTTATAGTTGAAGTTGTAGCTTAAGGCGTTAAGAAACTATATCCAGAAAACCGATTCACTAAATTTAATTTTGCACTAGCGTAACTAGCTACACTATTGTCAAAAAAAAGACGTATAATGGTCGATTGTGAGGTTGGGGGGGGGGGGCCCCCAACAAAACAAAAACATTTTTTTCTGTTTTAAGTGAGACCCTCTTTCATTCCGAAAACTTTTCAGCCATGTTTCTTCAACTTTCAAATTATCGGCCAGAGGTGGTACAATAGCCTTAAGAGGGTATGCTGAGGCTAGAACGGAGGCGAGTTTAGGCGCTCTGCTTTCTGGCTTTTTCGGGTAATCGGTTTATAACACCATTATCAAATTTCACACTTACTTTTATAAAGAGTAAATCTATGTTATCCATTATGCATATTCCTAAATTAATTCATAGATTTTGAATTAAAATTTAGTGAAATCACCAAAATTTCCTCAATTTTGGTCAACTTCGGGAATTTATTCCAAGTGAAAAGATTTTTTTAACTCAAATTTGCATAATGGATAACAACGTATAAATCCATGTGAACGAGCAGGTCAATTTGGTTTGATCGTTAGATTAACGGTTTGGTGGGAATTTCCAGAATTGTAATCCATGTTTTGGATTTCCCATTTTTTCACGTTTTGGACTTATGTCTCGCAATGGATCTTTAAGGCTTTTTTTGTGCAACCAATATATATATATAGTATAGTAGTATATATATATGTATATATATATTAATGACATGCCGAGAAATTAATGACATGCCGGGCAACCTTGCAGCCGATTTGTTAACTCTTTTTGCCGATGATTCAAATGTTCTACTTACGAATCCCAATTTAGCTGAATTATTGATCAAGGCCAATTTCGTAATGTTAGAGATAAATGACTGGTTTGATGCAAACTTTTTGTCTCTAAATCCGAATAAAACAAAAGTTATATATTTTAGGAATAAGCATTCTGTTCCTCAACAAATAGTCATAAATGTGCAGAATGTAGTACTGGAGCAAAACTCACATGTACCATTCCTAGGGGTACAGCTTGACGGAAATCTTGATTGGACTAACGACATCAATGCCTTATGCAATAAGCTCTCGAGCAGCTGTTATGCAATCAGAATAATGTCCAAGATGGCTGATATAAACACATTGAAAAATCAATACTATGGAATGTTTCACTCAAAAATTAGCTACGGCATAATATTTTGGGGAAACTCTATACTGTGAGGAAACGGTGTTCAAATTGCAGAAAATAGCTATTAGGAATATACTTCATCTCAATCGGTTAGAATCTTGCAGAATACATTTCAAAAATCTAAAAAATATAACTATGCCTTCTTTATATATATTGCAACTTTTGACTTACATAAAGAGTAACATCAATAACTTTGAAACAAATTTGGACGTACACTCGCATAACACACGTCAATTATCTTTTCTCCGAATTCAAAGGCAAACCTCGTCTCAGTGTCAAAAGAGTCCATCCTACCAGGAAACCTTACTTTACAATCTTCTACCAGACAAAATAAAAGAGTGCACTACATTATCCTTGTTCAAGTTTAGGTAAAAAACATGCTGTTAAATGAATCCTTCTATTCTGTACAGGAGTTCAATGATAAGTTCCTACTGTAGTATAATTACTTAACTTAGTGATTTGATTTGTTATTGTGCTAGATTTACTCAAACAAGCTATGAAAACCATGATCTCTTTACAGTCTGATTAATTTGATTGGATTAATTCCTCATCTAAATGTACAACCATAAAAGTGTTTGCTATGTAGCCTATAGTATTGACTAAGAGCAGTTAGCAATGTGTCTCTATACGTATCATCATTGTATTTAGGCTATAAATTGACTACCTATATTTACTTTTATTTTATATTGTCTTGTATGTAACATAACATGCATATTATGTAGGTATTAATGTAGGCATTAAGTTTTACATCTATTTGTAACAATGTATTTATAATTTTACTTTTCCTTGTATTCTTTATATTGCTTGTATTGCAGCATATAATATGCATATGTAGGCCCCTGCAGGCATACACTTCGTAAGCAGCAGTTATTAATGTAGACATTTAGTTTTATATCTATTTGTAACAACATTGGTTTATAATTTTACTTTTCCTTGTATTTTATATTGCTTGTATTGCAGCACATAATATGCATAGTATGTAGGCCCATTATGCAGGCCTACACTTCTTCTATAATATATGATATTATTTTATGTGTTATAATATTGTTTGTTAGAATAACTATACATTAATGTATAGGCCTTTATAGTTTATACCATATATATATATATATATATTAAATAATTATTGTCGAATGGGGCTTTTCTCCGCGAAGAATAACAAGGAGGTTCACCACTTACCCCTCCCCGCCCGACGTTTTCGGAGAAGTCACATTCTCCATCTTCAGGGGCGACGTGTCGACAGAGACTTGTTTGCCTAGGGCCTGTCCACTCGCAGACTGATCAATCCTCACGACGTCGTTAGATCTCGATTGGTTTACGTGTACGTCCACTCGTCGATTTATCTAATTTCGTTCTAACTCCTCGTCATAGGTCCGGTTTTGGTTGTAGTGACGTCAGCAACAAGACGGCTCTGTTTACGTGTTGACGTCACTACATTACAGGTGCTGTCAGGAAGTGGCACATGTGGTGGCGGACGTGGTTTTTGTTGGTGAAGCTGTAAAACGGGCTTCCAGGACGGAGGCAGTCTTTGTCCATCATCTCGTTTATTGAGACTCGTCGGTCGCTTCTCAATCTCGATAGCCTCACGGATAATTCGTACTGGGAGCTCTTTGATAGATGCTAACATACTGGTATTTTCAAAGTTAATAAGATGGCCGGTCTTCTTGGCGTGTTGGGCTAAACCAGACGTCCTCTTTGCCACTGTTGACAGCAGCACGGTGTTCTTCCCGTCTTACTGATATGCGTTCGGTTAGTTTGTCCTACATACACCTCGTCACAGGATGCACAAGGCACCTCATAAACACCTGAGCCTCGAGGGGTATGTGCTTTAGCATTGCGTAACATGTACTAATCTTCCTATAAGGGCGATAGGTCGTTTTCACGTTATGTTTTCTTAACAACTTGCCTATTTTTTCCGACGTTCCCGTAAGTATGGAAGATGCACAAAAGCTAGCGGTTTTTCTTCTTGTTTGGGTTCGCTACTTTAGCAGTTAGAGTATTTTTTAAGGCCCTGCTAATAGTAGTATTAGAATATCCGTTTTTCAAAAGAATATAACGAAGGCCACATGTTTCTTTGTCTAGATGTTCATTGTCGGAGAGTTTCACGGAACGAGAAGTGAGAGAGTGACCACCGCGTTTAATTGGGCGGGGTGATGATGTGAGAGGGCATTAAGGTATCTACCTGTGTTGGTAGGTTTCCTATACAGAGTGTGGCCCAGCGTTCCATCCTCTCTTTTATAAACACAAACATCTAGGAACGGAAGACGTCCGTTCTCTTCTATCTCCATAGTACACTTGATATTAGGATGTAAGGGCGTATAAGTGTTAACAAGTCATTAAGTTTTATTAATCCATGGGGCCAAAATAAGAAAGAAATCGTCAACATATCGTAAAAGTAAACTTGGCTTATGGGGAGATAGTTCTATGGCACGTTCTTCGAAATGTTGCATGAATATATTAGCTACAGCAGGTGACAGTGGCGAACCCATGGGTGCTCCTTTGACTTGTTTGTATCTCTGTCCCTCATAAATGAAATAGGTGTTGGTCAGACAGTGTGTTATCAGAGTTATCATATCCTCGGGAATATGTAGATTGCGCATAATGTTGATGGTTTCATCGACGGGGACATTAGTAAAAAGAGATTCGACATCAAGACTCACCAGCAGATCGGTGTCAGTCACGTTGTAATCTTGAAGGATTTCAATTAGATGGTAAGCATTTTTTACGTATGAACGTGCGTCTTCAACATAAGGAGTAAATATTAGCAAGATGCTTAGCTAACGGCTGAAGAGGAGAATCGAACGAACTGACAATGGGTCTCAGAGGTGTGTTGGTTTATGTATTTTGGGTAAACCGTATTTAGGGCACCTAGAAGACTTTTCTCTAGGTATTAGGTACTGATGTTTTTTAGAGTCAATTTTCGAGGCTAGTATTTTAGCTCATTGTCGTCTTTTCTAAATAAGTGGTTGGGTCTGATTTTAAAAGCTTGTAGCTGGATCGTCTAAGAGACGGTTCATTTTCAGTTTTAGTCATCAACATTTAAAATAACAGAGGCATTGCCTTTGTCAGCGGGTTAAAACAATGATGTGTTCATTTTTCTAAGACTTTTTAAGGCTTGAATTTCAATCTGAGTTATGTTACGTTCTGGTAGTTTAGCTTTGCGTAAGATGACAGAAGTGTCTTGTCGTATGGTTTCAGCCACGTCTGCAGGTAAAAAGTGAATAGCCGATTCTATGCCAGAAATTATTTCTTCAACCGGTATTCTGGACGGCGTCATAGCAAAATTAAAACCTTTCGATAAAACTTGTATCGTGGCGTCGTCTATGTTAACGTCAGAAAGATTGTGGACGGCAGATGTTAGCATGATATTGTTTACATTCTTATCAGTAGAAGGGTAGCGTTTATTCATAGAGGAAGCTAGATAACGGAACTTCCTGTCATGTTGTCGTTCTGTTAGATACAAGTTATTCTCGGCACGTTGTTGTGACTTTATGTAAATAATATCCCACAATGTAGGATGAAGCAGAGTACTTATCTCATCACCCCGCCCAATTAAACGCGGTGGTCAACTCTCTCACTTCTCGTTCCGTGAAACTCTCCGACAATGAACATCTAGACAAAGAAACATGTGACCTTCGTAATATTCTTTTGAAAAACGGATATTCTAATACTACTATTAGCAGGGCCTTAAAAAATACTCTAACTGCTAAAGTACGCGAACCCAAACAAGAAGAAAAACCGCTAGCTTTTGTGCATCTTCCATACTTACGGGGAACGTCGGAAAAAATAGGCAAGTTGTTAAGAAAACATAACGTGAAAACGACCTATCGCCCTTATAGGAAGATTAGTACAATGTTACGCAATGCTAAAGAGCACATACCCCTCGAGGCTCAGGGTTTTATGAGGTGCCTTGTGCATCCTGTGACGAGGTGTATGTAGGACAAACTAACCGACGCATATCAGTAAGACGGGAAGAACACCGTGCTGCTGTCAACAGTGGCAAAGAGACGTCTGGTTTAGCCCAACACGCCAAGAAGACCGGCCATCTTATTAACTTTGAAAATACCAGTATGTTAGCATCTATCAAAGAGCTCCCAGTACGAATTATCCGTGAGGCTATCGAGATTGAGAAGCGACCGACGAGTCTCAATAAAACGAGATGATGGACAAAGACTGCCTCCGTCCTGGAAGCCCGTTTTACAGCTTCACCAACAAAAACCACGTCCGCCAACACATGTGCCACTTCCTGACAGCACCTGTAATGTAGTGACGTCAACACGTAAACAGAGCCCTCTTATTGCTGACGTCACTACAACCAAAACCGGACCTATGACGAGGAGTAGAACGAAATTAGATAAATCGACGAGTGACGTACACGTAAACCAATCGAGATCTAACGACGTCGTGAGGATTGATCAGTCTGCGAGTGGACAGGCCCTAGGCAACAAGTCTCTGTCGACACGTCGCCCCTGAAGATGGAGAATGTGACTTCTCCGAAACGTCGGGCAGGGAGGGGTAAGTGTGAACCTCCTTGTTATTCTTCGCGGAGAAAAGCCCCATTTGACATAATTATTTAACATATACCCGCGAAAACTTAAAAATTAAACATATATATATATATATGTTTTGTCTTAAGCTTTCGTGATCCATGGTTAATGTTTTAAGTATCTTTACGGTAAATAATCACGCACAGTATTATACAAAAATAACTTTTAATCCCAACGTTTCAGAAAAACTATGTTTCCATTTTCAAGGGAAGGTTAAAAAAAAAAATACAATAAAACAACAACACCATTAAAAAAAATAAACAAATAGAAACAAAAAACACACTACCTTGCAAACATAGCAAATTACAAAGATCCAATTGCAGCGAACTAAAAACAAATCACTTGGTTGCATTGTGAGTGTGACTTCTTGTTACCATTCTAGCATTTCGTGGAAGCCTGCTTTGATTGAGAGGTTAGTCAAAGAAAGCGGTATAGCGGCTGATAGAGTGCCTGCAGTTCTGGGACGAACGTGGGACGGTCCGGACGGACCCAACCATCTTGTCTAGAAATTTGGAATCCAGCAGAATGACTAGAAGTCATACTGCAGCTCTTGAAAAGTATGAGACTGAGCCGCCTGTGGTACCAAGACATGAAGACAGCGATAGGCTGCTAGAATGGTAACAAGAAGTCACACTCACAATGCAAACAAGTGATTTGATTTTAGGTTCACTGCAATTGGGTTAGTATTTTTCTATGTTTGCAAGGTAGTGTGTTTTTTGTTTCTATTTGTTTATTTTTATAATGCTGTTGTTGTTTTATTGAATTTTTGTTTTTAAACCTTCCCTTGAAAATGGAAACATAGTTTTTCTGAAACGTTGGGATTAAAGTTATTTTGTATAATACTGTGCGTGATTATTTACCGTAAAGATACTTAAAACATATTATATATATATATAAAATATATATATATATATAGATATATGACATAATGAAACTCTTTCGAGTTTCCGAGTTAAATAAGTTTAATAACCAACGTTTCGAACAGTTCTCCCTGCTCATTCTCAAGGTAACGACATACAAATTAAAAAACATTGAGTAAACAAACAAGACAATAACAAATAATATAAAAGACAAAACAAGTCACTGCAACTGCTCAGCATTTCATTTAAGATCTTTGCGATGACCTTAACAGGCGTTTGGTAGGTGGAGCTTCAGGTGGCTTCTTTCTTCTCCTATCCACTCTAGCTGGAGGAACTACATTTTCCGTGGCAACTGGGGGTATTATCGGCACCACATGGCTATCACGTAGCGCCAGTTTCCAGGTGGGTGCTAGTCTTTTCGCATCATCTCGTATGTTTAAGTTATGCGGTCGTTTCTCCATTTCGACGGCTTCTCTAACAATACGAGATACTTCATGGTCCACTCTGGCAAAGCATGGCATATTTACCGTATGTACAAGGCACCACAGATAAAATAAGCAGACTCCTAAAGAAAAACAACATTGGAACCATCTTTAAAGCTGAACTTAAGATCTCATCAATGCTTAGAAATGTGAAAGATGTGATTCCTCATGAAGCTCATGGAATATACGAAATTCCTTGCGGGTGTTGTGAGAAAACATATATCGGAAGGACGAACCGTAAAATCTCAGCACGTCTGGACGAGCATAGAACTGCAATAAAAAACAGGCAAACTACATCTGCTCTTTTCCAGCACTATTTTGAGAAGGAGCACTGGATAGATTTCGCGAACGCAAAGACTGTTGCCAGAGTGGACCATGAAGTATCTCGTATTGTTAGAGAAGCCGTCGAAATGGAGAAACGACCGCATAACTTAAACAAAAGAGATGATGCGAAAAGACTAGCACCCACCTGGAAACTGGCGCTACGTGATAGCCATGTGGTGCCGATAATACCCCCAGTTGCCACGGAAAATGTAGTTCCTCCAGCTAGAGTGGATAGGAGAAGAAAGAAGCCACCTGAAGCTCCACCTACCAAACGCCTGTTAAGGTCATCGCAAAGATCTTAAATGTAATGTTGAGCAGTTGCAGTGACTTTTGTCTTTTATATTATTTGTTATTGTCTTGTTTGTTTACTCAATGTTTTTTAATTTGTATGTCGTTACCTTGAGAATGAGCAGGAGAACTGTTCGAAACGTTGGTATTAAAACTTATTTAACTCGGAAACTCGAAAGAATTTCATTATGTCACATTACATCCGAGAAAATCTACGTAAAAACATATATATATATATATATATATATATATATATATCTATATATAATATATATATATATATATATTATATATATGTTTAAACTTGGCTTTATAGTAGGCGACTATGACGCTGTTATGTTAGTACTTTAGACAGAAATTAAAAAAGTGACTACACCGGGGTACCCCGGTGTAGTAAAGTACTAACATATATATATATATATATATATATATATATATACCACTCTTCGCACATCTCTGTAAGATTTGGACAAATTGTAAAATTGTCTATTTGAAGAACAAATCTTATCTTATCTATCTATCTATCTATCTTATCTTAATTACGGAACATCCATTCAAAATTAGGTAACGATATTACCAACCGTTCAGAAGAAATCATCAACACCTGTTTGCGCGCATTTGAGTTGGGCCAAGCTCAGCGTACCCTCTTAAGAATCTAAAATTGACAGGATCGAACAGTATTTGGATTAAAAAATTTGCAAAATGTGATTCATAAACATAATGTAATTTTTCCGGTACAATTTCTATGCGAAACGGGTATCAGGTACCTATTTGTTGTTGTCTAGTTCTTGCGGTTCTTTTGAGTCCAAAATTGATCGTATCGGACAGTATTTGGATTTAAATTATTGTAATATGTGATTTACACACATTATGTAAATTTTCCGGTACCATTTGTATGCAAAACGATATCAGGTAACTATTTGTGTTTGCCTTGTGCTTTCAGTTCTTTTAAATCCAAAAATGACCAGATCGGAAAGTATCCGTGTAAGATATGACTTTATTTTAATTTTAAAAATTTTAATCACCATATATTTTGATAAATTTATAAAAAGGAGGGGTAAATAATATAATCAAAATGACTATGTACCGGGCCGAAGGCATGGGTAAAAAAGTCTCCAGCACCATTGAAAGTGAAATAAAATATTGTAAAAAATGAATGTGATAAAGTTTTATTCTTCAAATTTACCGCCTAAAAGCAGGCCTACACCTTTATGTTATCTTGTAGGCCTATGTATGTTATGTTTATGTTATGTTATGTTATGTGCGGGAGTGCACTGATTGTAATAAATTTTTAATGTCCTAAGAACACAGTATCCTAAAAACACACTGTCCTAAACTTCTTTACCGACTGAAGAAATAACTCATTAGCTTACTGTGTTTCGGTGGGAAGGAAGAGATAAGACACTCACCTTTGGCAATTGTATACTCAAATCAAAATATACTTTTGGGACAGTGAGATTTTGGTACGCTTCATTTTTAGGACACTTAAGCCATTTAAATTTTAAGACAGTGAAAATTTAGTACACTGTAATTTTGGTACAGTTTTTTTAAACACTGCAAATTTTGTACAGATCGTCTTTACGAAAAGTTTCATAGATTCACAGCAAGGACTTTTAAAATCCATAATTTATGAAGACATTGAAAATTTTGTACACAATGTTTTTGGTACACTTTATTTTCAGTACACTGTAAAAAAGGTACAAAATGTTTTAGCAAAATAATACCTAGATACACACCTAGTACTTAAGCTATTTCATTGTTAGGACAGTGAAAATTTAGTACAAAATGATTTTGGTACAATATATTTTTAGTACACTGTAAATTTAACGCAGATATTTTAAACGAAAAACTTCATAGATTCTGAGCAAGTACTTAAGCCATTTCACGTTTAGGACAGTGAAAATTAATTTTTTTTTCTAAGTACGTAAATTTGGTACAGATCGTTTTTACGACAAGTTTCATAGATTCACAGCAAGTAAAAGCCATTTCTTGTTTAAGACAGTGAAAATTTGGTACAAAGTGATTTTGGGAGTTTTTTTTAGTTTACTGTAAGTTTGGTACAGATCGTTTTTACGAAAAGTAACATAGATTCACAGCAAGTTCTTAAGCCATTTCATGTTAAGTTAGTTAGTTAGATAATGTTATTTTAGGGCACTCAAGTGTTCCCCATGTCAAGTTTATTGGAATCTTCCAAATTTTCTTTTTCCATAATTGTGGATTACCACCATGTTTTCTTCCCTCCAAAGGGAAGAACTCCAAAGGGAAGAACGTAAGTGAAGACGCGGGGGGTTAATGGGAAGGAGTGAGGATGTTGTATAGGTTGGGTTAAACAGAGTGGGAACGGAGGAGTGCTCGTTGCAGAGAGGGCCGGCAAGTATAGAGAAGAAAAAAGTGAAAGAAGAAAATAAATATGTAAGGCTGTGTGAATGAAGAAAGGTGTGATAAAAAGTTGCGCGAGAGCTCGCTCTGCAACACGCACCCCAACCGGCCAGAGCTCGCCCTTAGTTTTGGGGAATACACTACTCCCCTACTCACAGGCCAAACCACGGGAAGGTAGCGAGTTGGACTTTGAAGGGATAGTGAAAATTTTGTACACTGTGATTTTGGGACAGTTTTTTTAGTACACTGTAAATTTGGAACAGATAGTTTTTAAGAAAAGTTTGATAGATTCATAGCTAGTACATAAGCCAATTTATGTTTGTTTCGTAAAAAAGATCTGTGCCAAATTTACAGTGTACTAAAAATGAAGTGTGCCAAAATCACAGTGTACTAAATTTTCACTGTCCTAAGCAAGAAATGGCTTTAGTATTTGCTTTGAATCTATCAAATTTTTCGTAAAAACGAATGTACCAAATTTACAGTGTACCAAAAAAAATGTAAAAAAACACAGTGTACTAAATTTTTACCGTCCTAAACATGAAATGACTTAAGTACTTGAGCACTGTGAATCTATGAAACGTTTCATAAAAACGATCTGTAGTACCAAATTTACAGTGTACTTAAAAAAACTGTAACATAATCATAGTGTACTAAATTTTCAATGTCCTAAACATGAAATGGCCTTAGTACTTGCTATGTTTATTTGATATTTTTGCTAAAACGTTCTGTACCAAATATACAGTGTACTAATTTTTTTTTAACAAAATCACAGTGTACTAATTTTTCACCGTCCTAAACATGAAATGACTTAAGTACTTGCTGTGAATCTATGAAACTTCTCGTAAAAACGATCTTTAGCCAACCAAATTTACAGTGTACCAAAAAAAACTGTACCAAAATCAGTGTACTAAATTTTCACTGTCCTTTACGTGAAATGGCTTAAGGTAGCTCAAGCGTATCTCGACGTGAATAAAAAAATTTCAAATTTGGCATATTAACAGATAATTACCTAATACACAATAATGCAAAAATAAAAAGTAGGCTTCCTGAACTACTTTACGATATATTCAGGTCTAAATTTTGAAGGTCGCCCTATCCCATAGCATGGGGAACATGGAAATACATACACTTTTCGACCTTTACTTATGATTTCAAATAACTTCTTGTGAATAAATTTTGTTTAAAAACTGTTTTTCTTAAAGAATATTAAATTCCGAATGATATAAGAACAAGAAAATAGTACGTTCCTGAACCAATTTAGAAGTTATAGGTTCCATACTCAAAGGTTATAGCATCCTGAAGTGCAACCTGACGATTTGACTTGGCAACCCTGTAAACTTAACTCTGATCTTATTGGCTTAGAGCCTTTAGCACATTTGCAGGGAGATTTCAAAATGTAATTTTGCTACTGAACCGGTATAATAATTAATAGAAAGATAATAGGTACTTGTTTTATACAGGCAGCCAATGAAGTTGCAATTAATTATTAATTACATATATTATGCGCTTTATATTTCAACAATAAATTGCATTTGGTAGGAGAAGGATGTTAGAAAATGACAGATTCCTGACCCAATACACAATGAATGTATTGATGTACTATTATGTAATTGCAGTGTTGTGGAGATGGCGGAGTAGTGTGGAGAATGAGATGCACGATACCAAAATTGTACAATATAATTTTTCCTTATCTTGCTTGAAAGCCAGATTTATCTGCTCGACAGCCAGTGCACCACCACCCCCCCGAACCAAACACGACAACGCATCGTGACCTTGACTAGACTGTTGTGACTAGATATACAGCAGATCAAAGAACAGGGAACAATGAGTTTTCTTCGATTTATATAGCAACTAGCCAGTTGGCCTTTTCCACATTATAGTAAAACAGTCTTCCTCTTACGTGATTGTAAATTACCACTTCATCAGTATGTCATTATTTACTGGACAGCAGTACATCTCGGCTATTACGATAATTATTGATGAGCGCGATTTTTAGCAGATCATTAGACACCCCACCCACTCGATTTTTTGTGTTACTACCCTGGTAACCTGCGGGTAATGTGGACGGGTCGGGTAACAGGGCCGTATAAAAGTCGGGCTTCGTCATATCATAAGTGAAAGCTCCTACAGGCAAATACAGACTGGATAAAAGTTTTCTATTTTAGAGTAAATTGCACTAAAAGATTACAGTAATAAAATGTATTTCAGATAATACGTAAACAATAATTTTTGGATAAAAAAAAAAAGTAAAAAAGTAGTCAGAGCCGGGGTTTGAACCGGCTACCTCTCGCGTGCTACGCGGACGCGCTATGCCTGAGCCAAAGTGTACTGTGGCTGCCGGCCGCTTAGAGAGATACTGATGCAGTCTGCCGCAGACTATTGTGTGCGCGCTGGGTTCAAATAATTATAAACGCTTTGTAATTGGCAAGAAATGAACGTTTTACTCTTTTAAAGTATGCTGCCAATGTTTCTTTAATTTAATAAATGCTACATATATCATACATATTTCATAACTAATTATTTTGGTATGATTCAAATACGAATTGGCAGTTCTCACGAATATCGTTGGCCTAGGCCTGCAGCTTGTTGTAGGGGCCCGCGAGACACTGTGATTACAGTGATGCCAGATCTTTTGTTGGTAGTTTAATACCTTTAATATGCATCTAATTAAATAAAAACTAAACACCAATAATATTTATTTTATTTAAAAAGCGTTTCAGAAACACAATTTTGTCTTTATTTGATGCACAAACCGTGTTTTATTATTTATTAGAAAAAACAAAAATACACTAGTCAAATCACAGCCTGTGAATAATAACAATAAAAAAATCCTGTTATGTGTCTATTTTGTTTTAAAAGTGAGCTTCATTTCGGCTTCATTCATTTTAAATACGTAAACAAAGTGTGTTTTATTTAATTGTCCGTTATTTGTTTATTTTGAGCGATATATGGAATCTCATAAATCTCTCAAAAACTAGAGATTACATTCGCTTGAGCTACCTTAAGTACTTGCTGTGAATCTATGAAACTTTTCGTAAAAGCAATCTGTACCAAATTTACAGTGTACTTAAAAAAATGTCCCTAAATCACAGTGTACTAAATTTTTACTGTCCTAAACATGAAATGGCTTAAGTACTTGCTGTGAATCTATGAAACTTTTCGTAAAAACGATATGTACCAAATTTACAGTGTAGGTATAAAAAATATTGTTCCAAAATAATGGTGTACTAAATTTTCTCTGTATTATAGGGTAATGAAATAGCTTAAGTAGGGTACTAGCTGTGTATCTAGGAAACATTTTGCTAAAACGAACTGACAAATTTTACAGTGTACTAAAAATAAAGTGTACAAAATTTACAGTGTACTACATTTTCACTGTCCTAAAATGAAATGGTGTGTATCTTTGAAACTTTTCGAAATGGAATCGTCTTAAAACGATCGGTACCAAAAATTGCACTGTCCTAATAATGAAGTGTACCAAAATCTCTGTACCAAAACAATGTTTTTGTCTTGGGTAATACAATTGCTAAAGGGGTGTGTCTTATCCTTATCTATCACTTGGTACAGTATAAGCAACAACACAGTAAGCTAATGAGCTATTTCTTCACTCGGTAGAGCAGTTTAGGACAGTGTGTTTTTAGGACACTGACTTTTTAGGCGACTGAAAATTTAGTACAATCAGTGACCAGCCGTTATGTGTAAGTACACAATGAGCTTCTACAAAGTAATGGACCAAAAGATTGGAAAAAAGAGGTCTTAGAAAGCATGGTGACTGGGTCTTGCTAGTGCGTTGAACGTGGAGCTGTAAATTGTGATATCGCTATTCGCTAGCCTAGCAGGCTATCACAGCTTCGTTGATGGAATTTGTACTGCGTAAAGGGTCATATACTTATTACCAAAGAAAATGTTAAATAATATAGTGTACCAGTTGTGGTGACTGGGCCTACACACTACCATGAGTCTAGACCAGAGAAATACAACGATCGCTTGACCTGGGCCATTGCGAATGCCGTACGTTGATGGTACTTTACATCTCCTGCACCATTGAAAGTGATATAAAATATTGTAAAAAATTATGTGAAAAAGTTTTTTTTTAAATATACCGCCTAAAAGTAGGCCTAAACCTAGGGCCTGCATAACTTGTTATGTGCAAGTACACTATGAGCTTCTACAAAGTAATGGACCAAGAGGTTGAAAAAGGAGGGCCTAGTAAGCATGGTGACTGGGTCTTGCTAGTGCGTTGAACGTGGAGCTGTGAATTGTGATAACGCTTGCCTAACGGGCTATAACGCAGTTACATTGATGGAATTTGTACTGCGTAACCGGGTCATATACTTATTACTAATTACTAAAGAAAATGTTAAATAATATAGCGTACCAGTTGTGGTGACTAGGCCTACCCACTACGTTGAATCAAGACTAGAGAAATACAACGATCGATTGACCTGGGCCATTGCGATTGTCACTATGTTGATGGTACTTTGTCTTCAGCACCATTGAAAGTGATATAAAATATTGTAAGAAATGTATGTGAAAAAGTTTTTTTTTTCAAATTTACCGCCTAAAAGTAGGCCTAAACCTAAGGCCTACATATTTTGTTATGTACAAGTAGCCTACACAATGAGCTTCTACAAAGTAATGGACCAAGAAGTTGAAAAAGGAGGGCCTAGTAAGCATGGTGACTGGGTCTTGCTAGTACGTTGAACGTGGAGCTGAGGATTGCGATATCGCTAGCCTTACGGGCTAGATCGCAGTTACGTTGCTGAAATTTGTACTGCGTAACCGGGTCATATGTACTCAATACTAAAGAAAATGTTAAATAATATAGCGTACCAGTTGTGGTGACTAGGCCTACCCACTACGTTGAATCAAGACCAGAGAAATACAACGATCGCTTGACCTGGGCCATTGCGATTGCCACTACGTTGATGGTAATTTTCCTGCGTAAACTTGTCAGACACATTCAATGCTGATAGGAATGTAATGAGTGACCTAGTGACCCAAATGACTGGGCCTAGATACCACATAGCCTAGCAATTCATTAAAGTCATCCTACAGGACAAAATTGCTAGCCCCTAGTCCCTAAGCCAAGGTCCAAGGCCACAAGCATGGGCAAGAACAAGGCCTCAATGAATTAGAAATGCAGAAAGCATATTTATATTGATAAACCAATTCTCGTGACAAATCATTTATTACAATTGGCAGTAGTTTTGATAAAACGATCAAAACATGAGACAATGTACTTGAAGTTGGTGTAGAACTTGTTGTTGTTTTCCGAAAAGTGGGGTTATGTGGATGTCTAGTTACGAGTGGCATTTCAACAGTCATTTCTCAACCCAAGTTGGTGTTGGGGAGTGTTCAATGATATGTAAAACTCTAGACTATGTATTAAAATATGTTTACCTTCCTCGATATCTTCTTCTTTCTTCTCAAATACACTGGAAACACACGATATGCATACGAATTTGCAAATATACATTCACTCTTACAGGTGTGTTCGCGGGTTATGAAGAGCGGGAATATTTGTTAGTGCAACAACCCCAAGAAAGAAAATGTTTTTTCTTACAAACTTGGAAATTTCCTATCAATTGCAAAATCTTTTCTTCTGTCAATCATGCATTTGTTTGATGTTGTATGTTGTTATTTACAACCTCTATAGTGTTCTGTTTAACTCGAATGATAATTATCTGGAGTCAGTTGGGCAGAAGGTAAATTACATCAAGTAGGACTTTTTCCCGCCAGGTTATATTCGAATAGTTTTATCATGTGTGGAACTGGCCAAATGAACCTGATTTCGAAGCGAAAACACAGAGGAAGAAGATGAATAATTAAGCCAATTGTTTAGTTGTTACTACTGACCACACTGTCACAGTTGTGTACCAACATAGAGACAATTGGCAAGTATATTTTAATATCGGTTTATTTATTTATTTATTTATTTATGTATTTATTTATTTACATATATTATACTGTAGTTTTAGTAGAGATTTGTATGCGCTGCCATCTTGGCTGTGACGTCACGAAAGTGCTCCTAGAAACTCGTTTCCACCATGCAGCACATGTTAGCACAGCACCATCATGGCGCCAACAAAAACAACCGTATTAATCCTGTCAAATTAGAATTGTTGGAGGAAAAAATTGCGATGTCGCTGAATTTTTGCAGAGACCTTTCTCAAAGGATACTTATCAACATACTAAAACTCCCCTACAATCGGACTGGAGCTTCGGCCGCCATATTGGAAAATGGTGGCCAAAAAGTGTTTGTTATCGAATATCTCCAAATTGGTTTGAGATAGACAAAATATCTCAATGGCAAAAATATTCCCCATTTAATTCCCTACAAAACAGGTGTCGTCTATAGTTTTGGTAGGGGCAAAGGTTACGTCACAAACCGTGGTTTATATGTTGCTTATTGGAGTACCAGCTTATTTCCAAATTTTCACGCCCAGCATCAAACAATGCCCGGTAAATCCGTAAGAAATCGATTTAAATACAAAAAGGACTTTTTTACGGGGTTCATGAAAGCTTCCATTAGTATTTTAAAAAATCAGGTCTGCGAAATCGAATTTTGCATTTACCGGAATTTGTTTTTTTTCCGTTGTTGGCATTTCCTCAAAAATGCCATATTTTACTGTCCATTATTAAGCACTAAATAGCATTGGACGAAAAATTCTTTCTACGCACATTGAAATGACTTAAATAATGATCCGATTACAACCAAAGTTTAAATCCAGTATGGCTGATAATTCCTAATATTCACAACATGAATACTGTTTTCGTGCTGTTTTTACACTCTTTTTGTTACATAATTCACTTTGATGCTGTGGATATTAGGAATTAGCAGCCATATTGGATTTAAACTTTGGTTGAAATCGGATCATTATTTGAGTCATTTCAATGTGCGTGGGAAGAATTTTTCCTCCAATGCTATTTAGTGCTTAATAATGGACAGTCAAAAAGGGCATTTTTGAGGAAATGCCAACAATGGAAAACCCAAATTTCGGTAAATGCAAAATTCGATTTCGCAGACCTGATTTTTTTAAATACTAATGGAAGCTTTTATGAACCCCGTACAAAAGTCCTTTTGTATTTAAATCGATTTCTTACGGATTTACCGGGCATTGTTTGATGCTGGGCGTGAAAATTTGGAAATAAGCTGGTACTCCAATGAGCAACATATAAACCACGATTTTGTGACGTAACCTTTGCCCCTACCAAAACTATAGATGGCACCTGTTTTGTAGGAATTAAATGGGGAATATTTTTGCCATTGAGATATTTTATCTATCTCAAACCAATTTGGAGATATTCGATAACAAACACCTTTTGGCCGCCATTTTCTAATATGGCGGCCGAAGCTCCAGTCCGATTGTAGGGGAGTTTTAGTATGTTGATAAGTATCCTTTAAGGAAGGTCTCTGCAAAAATTCAGCGACATCGCAATTTTTTCCTCCAAACGTCAATATACGATCTTATTTGACAGGATTATATATTGAGGGAGCTGTAAAAGGGGAAAAAACACTAGAATATTGCAAATCCGGATACCAGCGCGAAATTTTGCATGGGGGTAGATAAAAATATCAGAATTAAAAATCCACCGGGAGGCAAGCCATATCCCGCCCCCAACACCCCCTAAAATTAGAATAATTCATAGCTCTAACCCAAAAAAGAATTTTTATTCAAACTAGTTATTAAAATTATGTTTTAATGTGTTTTAACCCAATCGGCTTATTCTCATTTCCTAAACCACATTTTTTTCAACCCCCATCCCTAATAGTTTATATTATTTTCACCTTGATTTCCAGCATTCACCAGTGAGGCACCTAGTAAGTTATCAGCATGAAATTTGGCATGATGGTACATAATAACCTGAAAAATAATAATCCGCCGGGAGGCAGGCGATATTTCACCCCTATTGTTCTCTACCACCCTTAACTTTGGGAAAAACGTAAGATAGTATTTAATACATTTTGAATATTTCAATTGCTGATTAAAATAATGTGTCGATGTGTTATAGTCCAGTCAACAAATCATTCATACAAAACAAACAATTTTTTCACCCCCAACCCTAATAATTATACTTTTAGTGAAAAACACTGTATAGTAATTTATTAACATGGAATTTGACATGGTGGTAGATAAAAATATAAGAATTACTATTCCATTAGGAGGCAAAAGATATTTCACCCCTAGTGCCCTCTATCATCCCTTAAAATTGGAATTGGTTCTAGAGGTCGTATTCTATAAATTGTAATTATAAAATTATCCAATTATATTATGCTCAAGCATGTTTCGATTCAATCAACCTAATTTCTCATTTTTTTCTACCCCCACCCCTAATAGTGATTTTTTTTTATCAACACTTACCAGCGTAAAATTTGGAATGGTGGTAGATAAAAATATAAGAATTACTATTCCGTTGAGAGGCAAACGATATTTTACCCCTAGTGCCCTCTATCATCCCTTAAAATTGGAATTGGTACAAGGTCGTATTCTATACATTGTAATTATTATAATTATCCAATAATATTATGCTCAAGCATGTTTCGATCCAATCAACCTAATTTCTCTAATTTGTTTCTACCCCCACCCCTAGTGATTTTTCTGATCAACACTTACCAGCGTAAAATTTGGAATAGTGGTAGATAAAAATATAAGAATTATTATTCCGTTGAGAGGCAAACGATATTTCACCCCTAGTGCCCTCTATCATCCCTTAAAATTGGAATTGGTACTAGGTCGTATTCTATACATTGTAATTATTAAAATTTTCCAATAATATTACGATCAAGCATGTTTCGATCCAATCAACCTAATTTCTCATGTCTTTTCTACCCCCACCCCTAATAGTGATATTTTTGATCAACACTAAAATATTCAAAAAATGTACACTAACTCGACAGACTAATTAATTACAATTAAATTTAGTTTCCAACTACATACTCGGTGAAATGAAAGATGGTAAGTGTAAACAATTAAATTCTAAAACCAGGGGAAAAATAAAACTCTAGTTAATATGGTTATTTTTAAAATGTACCTTAGTAATGGCTAATTTAACATATGTAAGATACAAACTGCCGGCCCCCTTAAATAAACTAAAACTATTGAATTTTAATTTGATTTTTAATTGAATACATTCTTCCAGATAACCACCCATGAAAAAAACGAATGATTGAATACTCTTTCCAATTTTAAGGGATGTACTTAGGGTGAAATATCGATTGCCCCCGACTGGAATAGTAATTCTTATATTCTTATCTACCACCATGCCAAATTTCATGCTGGTAAGTGTTGATAAAAAATCACTATTAGGGGTGGGGTTAGAAAAAAATGAGAAATTAGGTTGATTGGATCGAAACATGCTTGAACATAATATTATTGGATAATTATAATAATTACAATGTATAGAATACGGCCTAGTACCAATTCCAATTTTAAGGGATGATAGAGGGCACTAGGGGTGAAAAAGTCGTTTGCCTCTAAACGGAATAGTAATTCTTATATTTTTATCTACCACCATTCCAAATTTCATGCTGGTAAGTGTTGATCAAAAAAATCACTATTAGGGGTGGGGGTAGAAAAAAATGAGAAATTAGGTTGATTGAATCGAAACATGCTTGAGCATAATATTATTGGATAATTTTATAATTACAATATATAGAATACGACCTCTAGTACCAATTCCAATTTTAAGGGATGATAGAGGGCACTAGGGGTGAAATATCGTTTGCCTCCTTATGGAATAGTAATTCTTATATTTTTATCTACCACCATGTCAAATTTTCATGTTAATAAATTACTATACAGTGTTTGTCACTAAAAGTATAACTATTAGGGTTGGGGGTGAAAAAATTGTTTGTTTTGTATAAATGATTTGTTGACTGGACTATGACACATCGACACATACTTTTAATCAGAAATTGATATATTCAAAATGTATTAAATACTACCTTACGTTTTCCCCAAAGTTAAGGGTGGTAGAGAACAATAGGGGTGAAATATCGCTTGCCTCCCGGCGGATTATTATTTTTCAGGTTATTATGTACCATCATGCCAAATTTCATGCTGATAACTCATTAGGTGCCTCACTGGTGAATGCTGGAAATCAAGGTAAAAATAATATAAACTATTAGGGATGGGGGTTGAAAAAATGTGGTTTAGGAAATGAGAATAAGCCGATTGGGTTAAAACACATTAAAACATAATTTTAATAACTAATTTGAATAAAAATTCTTTTTTGGGTTCGAACTATGAATTATTCCAATTTAAGGGGATGATGATGATGGGATGATGGGGGTGGGATATCGCTTGCCTCCCGGCGGATTTTTATTCTAATATTTTTATTTACCCCCATGCAAAATGTCGCGCTGGTATCCGGATTTGCAATATTTTTCCGCTAACAGCTCTCACTAATTGGATGAGCGAAGCGAAGACTTCAATTTCACCGACCCCCCAAAAAATTTAGCTCCGTTGTTTTTTTTTTTTTTTTTTTTTTTTTTTTTCCGTCTGTTTGTTCGCTCTCTACCGGGCAAACGGCATATGCGATCTTGATGAAAATTTGACACGACCTTCGTTTTCTCTGAACTTAGACTTGCCACGTTTTTGGGTACAATCGAAGAAATATTTCTCATGAATATCGTACTTTTACGATTTTTTTTATTTTTAGTGCGATATTTTCGTGCCATTTGGGCCAATTCTGACCAAACGGGTGTGGCTACAACGTTAATATTTCACATGGACATTAAGGTAATGGTGATGTATTGCTTTCTAAAAGAAAAAGTTGAAAAAGTTAGCCAGAATCGAGAGAAATAAAGCTTTTAATATACGTTTTTTGACTTTTTGTGCGATATTTTCGTGCCATTTGGGCCAATTCTGACCAAACGGGTGGGGCTACAACGTTCATATTATACATGGACATTAAGGTTATGGTTATATAGTACCTTTTGAAAGAAAAAGTGGAAAAATTTAGCCAGAATCCATAGCAATAAAGCTTTTAATACAAGTTTTTTACGGTAAATAATACCAATTGACAAGAAACAAAAGAAACTTGACAACATTCACCTTCAATGCGTAGGCAGCAAAACAAAGCACTTGCAAAAGTAAAGATATCCCACGCAAACTAAAACCTTTAAAAAGCTCATCCATCAACGCGGCGGGACTTTAGCGTTTTCCTAGTATAGATGACAATATACAGAGCCCAATCATTCAACATTGTTATTTACAATGGAAAATATAATTTGCCATCGGCTTAGGCTTAGAAACCTTGTATTTATTGGATGAGCGAAGCGAAGACTTTAATTTCACTGACCCCCCAAAAAATTTAGCTCGGGTGTTTTTTTTTTGTTTTGTTTTTTTGTTTTTCTGTCTGTTTGTTCGCTCGATTCCGGGCAAACGGCTTATGCGATCTTGATGAAAATTGTAGGGGACCTTCGTTTTCTCTGAACTTAGAGGTGTATTGTTTTTGGGTACAATCGAAGAAATATTTCTCATGAATATCGTACTTTTACGATATTTTTCGATTTTTAGTGCGATATTTTCGTGACATTTTGGCCGATTCTGACCAAACGGGTAGGGCTACAACGTTGACATGTCACATGGACATTAAGGTTTGTAATGACTCGCCATAACCATAATTAATATCTTGTGTATCTGATTAAATAGATGTAAGGCGAAGGCCAGATGTGGGTGTAAATATGAATGTGCAGGTAGCTAGGTTTAGCCTTGTCGGTGGTCCTGTCAGTGACAGATAGGCAGCCAGTCGTAAATAAAGGGATTGCTCTTGTCAACTGGCCATTCAGCAACACGTCTTTGGCGGAGGACGGTTTAACAGAGTATTTTAATTTGATTTTAGCCCTTAGTTGCCATTTTCGGCTGCATCGGCGTGGTCCTTGGTGACCACGCCTTCAACTATTATTTTATTGTGGTAATTTACATTTTTACCTTGTTAAAAGAAGAATTATCAATTACTGACAGAGTGTAATTTTTATACATGTATGGTTATGTTATAAGTGTATTTCTATTGCTAGTATATATTTATAATTTGTAGAATTAGATTGCCCATCTGGCAACATGGCCAAGATGGCATACAGGGGGTGGAAGTGTAGGGAGAGACAGTGGTAATCGGGTGCACGCAGGAGACGGTTGGGACAAATAAACCCACCTCTTGAAATCGTGGTATCGAACCAAACGATCCGCGAGTGTGTTTAGTTATGTTCTAAAATTTGATAAGTTAATTTCCAAGTATACGTGGTTGAAGTTATTTTCATAGTAAGGACAGTTTTAAATAAACTATTATCTGTGCCGGTGTATAAACTGAACTGTGTGGCAGTGTGTGGACTTTCGGCAGTGTGTGGACTTTCCGCATTACCGTGCTTTGCAATTATAAACTGTGTGTGTGAATCTGAGTTGACCTGTCGGGATTGGAGCCAGACGACCACGACCGGGGACAACAACATCGCCCTCACCTTTTCTGCATACTACGAGCGTCCGGCCCTCAACAATCCTGAAGCCGACGTCGCCATCGTCAACGTGTGTGGAACTGTGGGTGAGCTGTGCCCGTGAGTGGGACCGTATGTAAATATATATATATTTGAACTATTTTCGTTTGGATTGAAAAAGACTCTTTAATGAGCGGGTGTTTAGATATAGCTAAGTTTAATTGTTTATGTTGTGTATTTTGTATGTAAACGGTGCCAATTGCCACTGACCCTGAACTTTCACCTTTTTTTTTCTTACCTCAATAAACCAGAGGATTAACGTAATTAATTAACTATTTTATTTTGCCCTAATCCCAACTGTGATTAGTCCTTCATTTATCTTTATGTTTTTGTAAGGAATCTTACAAAATGGCGCCCAACTAGGTAGGCAAGGTTATGCAATAGGGAACTGTCCTTGGTTTCAAATATATCTTACACGTAATTAGTAATTTGTAATATTCAATTTAATAAACATCGCAATTAAAATAAACTATAAAAAATGAAATCTGTGGATTCTATGCATGTTCAAAGTTCCTCGGTTTTGACTTCCCGCGCAAAGATTTCAGTACGCGCTCTGATTGGTTGTGACGTCATCGTGCGGTGAGGGCGACTGAGCGTTGTCACGACAGTGCGTGTTTACCATCTGTGTTAACGTCTGTCAGTGTCTGACGTTCTTCACAGTTCACAAGATGACTGAAAAGGGGTTTGAGAAAGCCGACTCCTTAAATCTACTTCATGTTAATGCAGTTTTGGTGACTACATACATAGATAGCCTCAGTCACGTCTCTGCTGAGGTTAAAGCGTGGAAGTAGGGTAACAGTTTGCCCACTTCTAGGCTTGCCTAGGAGGCCTAGACCCTAGTTTTATTTTTAATTTGACTAGGGTCTAGGGTATTTTGTACATTTACTTCTTCTAGGATGAAGATTGCAAACATACTCCTTACGGCCCTAGGGACAGGCGTTGGTGTAGGCCTACATTCTTTATTCAAGTATCACAGTACAAGGGCCTGGCTAGGGCCTATATGCCTACATAGGTTATATCTCAGTCACCAATCAATAAATACACTGTAATGATTTACAATTTTAATTAGTAGATCAGGTCGGAAACCGTGTTCCACCTTTCTTTTTCTAATAGTCAGACTTCGTTCTTTTGTGCTGTGCATGTATTTTCGGCACTTCTGTTGTTAGTATGGACCAGTTTTTTAACACTGTTTTTCTTCAATAAACACAATGAAAAACAACTTCAAATGATTCATAAATAAAAATAACTAATTATTAACGATTTACTAACAATAATCACTCTGAAAATATACAATTATTGGATGAGCGAAGCATTAAGACTTCAATTTCACTTTGTGTTTTTTTTTTCACTTACGTTAGGTAGGTACCCCAAGAAAAATATCACGGGTGTTTTGTTTTTGTTGGTTTTTTGTCTGTTTGTTCGCTCTCTACCGAGCAATCGGCATATTATGCGATCTTGATGAAAATTGGAGGGGACCTTCAAAATCTCTGAACTTAGACCTGCCACGTTTTTTAGGTATAATCGATCAAATATTTCTTATGATTATCGTACTTTTACGATTACGTGATATTGGTAAACGGCTACTCCGATATTGATAAAACTTTATGGGAACGTTTAAAATCACTGACATTATGTAGGTTATGATTTAAGAGACATTTGTAGAAATATTTCTCATAGAAATCGTACTTTTACGATTTTTCCTCAGGTTTTTAATACGATATTTTCGTGATATTTGGACCGATTCTGACCAAACGAGTGGGTCTACAACGTTCATATTTTACATTGACATAAAGATTATGGTTATGTAGTGCCTTTTGAAAGAAAAAGTTGAAAAAGTTGGTCAAAATTCATAGAAATAAAGGTTTTAATATAAACCTTTCACAGGTGTATATAATTAACAAGTAGGCCTAATATCAAGTAACTATAGAATAAGTAATGAGATTCCACTTAAAAAACGTAATCGTTGGACAGAAATATTCCAAAAAAAAGCTCATCCATCAACGCGACTGGAAAAAACGTTCGCGAAGCGGTCTAGTTAGGTTAATTACTCTTACTATAATCACTCGCATATTTCACTGTTTTCGGGCCGCCATCATTTAAGCCTGCCGTGCAGAGTTGTTGTACGTACTGGAAGTACCCTGACAAGAACATAATAAAAAATAACAAAATAGAATCATCACGTTTTTGCTGTTAGTAATAAAAAAAACTTCAAAACCTTTAACGTCGCTATTTTAAGCGAAAATACTTTTCCGTTGAAAGTCCTTTATAGGTATTTAAAATAGCGACTTTAAAGGTTTTGTGGTGTAGGTGGAGTATTTCAGTGAAAACGGTTGGTACTGTCAATCATGTTGTATTTTTACGATGACAAATGCCCAGTTTAGGCGTCGTAGGCCTAAGCCGCGTCACTCCTCGCTACTTATAGCTTACAATTATTAATAAAACATAATTAAATGTAACATATAAGTGTATTTTTTTAATGATATAAATGACAATTTATAAAATATTACTCATTTTAGGTTGTTTTTCGTTGTTTTTGTTGAAGAAAAACAGTGTTAAAAAACTGGTGTAATTCTCCATATCATCTTGTAGCTAAAATAAAAATGATGAGCCTGTACAGTATTATTAATTTTCACTTATTAGTTATTAGGCTTACAGCCTTTGTCCTTGACCTTGGTATGTAAATCCCAAGATACAATTCCGTACGTGTGTATTCCTATGGCTAGGCCACTAAAATAATATATGGGTTGACTTTGATTTGTATTCTGAAAGAAAGCAATGCAAAATGAAGCTCATAATTTGTTAAATAAACTGAAGAACAACAACTGTAATAATATGTATAAACTATAGGCTATAGTCTTATTGTTACAGTAAAGTGATCATCATAACAGTAAAGTGTGGATTCGGCAGACGAAGCGTGTTTGTTTACATCTCGTCTTGCAGCTTTGAACCATGCATTTCTCCTATTTCTTTTGGCACATTAATGAATATTTTGTCTGGTGTTTTAAAAGTAGTGTTTGTACAAATTGGTACCATGCACCATTTGTAACGAGGCATCTGACTGATATTATTTATACACGTTTTATCCGGATAATCTGATGAGTGGAGGAGCGGGCTACACAAGTAGCAAGCAGCTGTCAGTGGCAGAACTGTCTGCTCGCCGCCTCGGCAAACCTCGCGATGACGTCACGCCCACCTGCAATGGCGCATGGCCGTTTTCCGGCGCGAAGCCCGGTTCAAATTTTTCCTCGCTCACAGTTAGAGCTAATAAAAGCAGGACGCAAAAAAAAACTTTACAGGTCGGTATTTGAGGTTATTAGTAGGGACATATTCAAATTTGGTAATGAAGGACAGTTCCCTATTGGAATTGTTTTCTATACACTAATTTGTGTCATAGTAAATAAGCATTATGCCTGCTACTAAAAAGAGCAAGGTAGGTAGGCCGGTCAGAGTGCGAACACAAAGCACTATGAATAAGAACGATGTAGATATTGGGGGTGTAGAATGTCAAGCCTCGAATGAAGCCCAGAACAATCAGTCTTCATCAGGAGGAGTGCAAGAAACACTACAGGTATTTGTTTTACAAATGCAAATTATGCTTGGACGCTTGGAAAACGTGTTTGGAGCTTGTCAACAAAGGATTGACAGGTTGGAGGCTCAAACGAGCGGTTCACAGGCGGGTGCGTCTCAAATCGAGGCGGCAATAACCCCGTTGCTGGCTGCACAAAGAACCGAAATGCAGGCCATGTTTGCGGTAAATACTTGCCCAGGGTCAGTGATGCACAACAGCGAGATATTGCCAAAATTCGCAAACGACGGGAAAATACACCCTGTTGATTTCATAGCGAGTATTGAGGGATATGTGCAGCAACAAAAGATGCCGGAAAATATGCAAATCGCATTTGCAGTGCAAAAGCTAGAAGGGGTTGCCAGGGACTGGGGGGCAGCGTTCCAGGGAACCTGGGATGGATGGGCGCAGTTTAGATCGTCTTTCTTTGACATGTTCTGGTCAGATGAGCATCAAGAAGAAGTAAGGTACCAACTGCACCATGATTTTTATAATAAACATGTACATGGGCCAATGGCAGCATTCTTCCTCTCGTGGATGAAGAAAGTCAAACATCTATCCCCTCCCATAAGCACTAAAAGCTTCTTGAGACGAGTGTCTCATCTGTTTCCGGCTAATGTAGAGAATACACTACTAGCCGCGAGGTACTGTATGAATTGTTTATTTCCCCCTCTAAGTGTACACGATCTTTTTAATCATGATGTCGACGAAGAGTCTCAAAGTAATGATGATGTTGCTAAAGGTTTACCAGTATTGCAAAAAGGAATGAAGCTTGGACATCTTAATATACGTAAGTTGGATAAGTATATAGATCAGTTGAGGGTTATTCTTGACACGTACAATTTTGATATATTTGCTTGCTGTGAAACATATTTAGATGAATCTGTTCCAGATGGTTTTATTACTGTTGACAATTATAAAATGCTTAGATTTGATCGTGAAAGGGTAGGGGGAGGGTTAGTTATTTATATTGCTGAGAAGTTCATGTCAAGTGTAGTTGAGTGTAAAGTTAAATTTCCGATGGATGTAGAGTTGCAGTCAGTTAAATTCTGGCTTCCAAATGTAAACCAATGATTTTTACAGCAGTTTATAAAGCTCCACACGTAAAGTTAGAAGAATTTTCAGATTGTTTTGATAGTTTAGTAAATAATTTAAAGTTGGAAGCTAATGAATTATTTTTTCTAGGTGATTTCAACATTGATTTGAGTAAGAAGACATTACCAGTAAATCATTTCAAAATTCTCACTAGATCACATGGATTGGTGCAATTGATAAAATCTGTTACTAGGGTTAATAATAGGTCAGCTACTTTAATTGATCATGTTTATGTAAATCACAATGAAAATATTATTCAGTCAGGTCTTATAAGTGTAGGATTAAGTGATCATGAATTAATTTATTGTGTTCGTAAGATTAATAAGCAAAAGTTTCTTCCTAAATTTGTAAAATTACTAAGAAATTATAAGTATGTGGTATGGAAGCCAGATAAATGAAGTACTAATTAATGGCAACACCCCGAAATTGGACACA
>JAMZAV010006563.1:0-34462 GCA_024449915.1 Sweltsa coloradensis
AACAACGGTTAAATATAGAGAAATTTTTGCATATTTTATTTAATCTTTTTGACTTTAAGGCTATTTTTATCAAAGTTTCGGTTCAATCTCGAGATCGGTTTTGGTACAAGACAGACCCAACTTTTATTTTAGGTTAGGGTACTAGGACTTGTACTTATGGCTTATAATTCTCTATTAGGGAACAAAATGTGAATGGATTAGCCCTCCCAAAGTTACACAAGGTACACTGAATATTGCGTTCACTACTTCATCCCATTTGAAGCTATAACATGTATTTACCAAGCATTTATAGCCTGACAGACATTCCTTTTACCTCTTCAACATTGACCCTAGCTAGGCCTAATGCTAGGGCTACTAGGCCTTTCTTGGCCTTGGGCATTACACTTTTACATCCCCCATATCAACTACGACCTCCGGCTCCCTACTTCCGACATTAGGGCACAATCACAATGTTAAAGAAGACTAGAAATTGACTAAGTTAAAGGGCCTGTTCACCTCTTTAACAAGTCAGTCTTAATATCAAATAGAAATATCAACACTCAGTTGTTTGTGTACATTTCCCGACCTACGTCAATAGGGGTCTTTAAATTCATCGCAGCGCTTGAGACCAGTGATGTCACTGGTCTGAATCTGGCAAAGTGTTGCAGCTCAGCACATTTTCTAGCGGCGTGTAATGCGCAAGGCAAGGCCCCGTCTATCTATCAGAAGTCTATTCTACTAAAAGTCTAAAACCACAGCAGAAGGCCCGCGTTCTCAAACATCAACAATACATAGGCCTAACACTAATCAACAACACTTGTTTTGAAAAACATAGGCCTAGGTACCGTACTGCTAATACAGTAGCTATCAGTTTTCTTAAAAACGTAAATGTCAGCGCTGCCAGAGCATCGAACATTCGAACCGGGGACCTCCTGAATAAGTCTTGCGTGCTACGCCCGTACTACATCTATCGGTTAATGCACCGTAAAAAGATTTATAAACAATTAAATCAGTGATGACTGTAGGCCTATACATAGGCCTACATCACCTCATTATCCTAGGAGGGATATTTAGGAGTTTCTCCTGGAATCTCTTTAAATCCCACGTATACTTTGTCGTCACTGGGGAAAGCTTGCCTTAGGATACGATTGACCACACAGGTCAGAATAACTAATCTATGATGCTTATCTAGGCTACTGTTTTTAGGTCAGTTTCTGCCTGCAGCCATTTAATAAACAAAGAATATGCTAAATGACGCCAAACATAATTGGTTTCTGTATTGTATTGACGGATGTTTTTCTTTCAAAGCTTTTTGTAGCTTAGAATATTGAGAAAATCTTTAAAAACTTATCATGTGCTCAAAACTACTATGCTGAGTTATGTACTGCACCAACTCACGTTCACGCAATTCACTAATAAAGTCACTCTCTTTGCAACAATATGACAAATTCTACGCGAACACCACTGAATAGAATTCGATCGTTCTGCCATGGATGGTAAAAATTCTTCTTTTTTCTCACGAAATCTTTAAACTGTAGCTGACGAGCTTCAGAAATCGTACCTATTGCACCACTCATAATAGTAGTAGTACCGGTAGTATTTCTTTTTATTTAGCAAATTGCTATTTTTACAATTCATTTCACAATACATTTCACAATACATTTCAGTTTCACAATATGGCCTATAAACTATAATATATTCAATTTCATGTATATAATGCAATTCCCTATACAATCTTCATAGGCATCTTTATAACTTCACATTACATCATTGTACCTTAATCATAGACATTGTAGGCCTACTATTATCCCGAGTGGGCTCCCATAAAATACATTCATTATAAATTCACATTAGTATAGTATCAGTGTAGGCCTACTATATTTTATTCTAGAATGAACTTTTAATTTGTTATGTTAATATTCAATTTGTACCTAGTGCAATACCCTATAAAATAAAATAAAATACCCAGGGGTATAAATTTACATTAATACTATTGATTTTCATTAGTCATTGAATCATTTATCCCAGAATGAACATTTTTCATGTGACTTAGCCAGAAGTTTACCCATTTTGATTTGTTTATTGCACTTTGTTCTAAATCTTTTAGGATTGTCCTCATCACGTATTTCTATGGGAATTCGGTTAAAAATTTTGAGCCCTCTTACGAATATGGAGTTCTCTTCACTTCTTTTACTTACTCTTACAATATTTACATCCATTCCTCTCCTTGTCGGATATGTGTGTATATTTTTAATCTGAGTTAATTTGTCTCCCAGGTATTTTGGCATCACACCCTTATAAATTTTATGTATGAAAGACAATGTATTCAGGAGGATTCGATCTTTAATTAGCATTAATCCTAGAGCTGAGCACATATTATTTATGGATGTACTTCTGTTTACCCCCAATATTGCTCGCATTGCTTTATTTTGTTGTTTTTGCAAAACTGTTATTACATTTTTTCCTAATAAGAACAGTAGGGAACTACAGTACCTAGTCTATATGAGGGGCAACAATTGCTTGGTACAACAATATTTTTGCTTTAATAGGTATAAGTCTATGTAGGCCTATTCTTAAAAATAAACCTACTTTTTTTGCCATCTTCTTGATAATATATTGTCCATGCTGTTTGAGGGTTAATTCCTGATCTATTATTATACCGAGATGTTTAATTTCTGTCACTACCTCGATTCTTTTACCTCCAATTTTAATATTAATTTGTCCCAAATTCTTTCGTATTTTTGGTGTACATATTACCATAGCCTTAGTTTTGTCAATATTAGGTTTCATTTTGTTAGCGTCTAGCCAACTTTCTAACGTTTTTAGATCAATTTTAAGCTTATCTAACACTTCCTGTATGTTAACACCTGAAATGATCAATAAGGCATCATCCGCATATAAGTGTATTATTACAAATTGTAGGTTATTAGCAATGTCATTTATGTAGATAATAAATAACAATGGACCCAGTTTGGATCCCTGTTGCACCCCAATGTTGTTTTTCCCAAGTATCTGAGTAAAAACCATTGTAATTGACTTTCTGTGTTCTAAAGGTTAGGTATGATTTGATTCATTTTGCAACATTACCTTTGATACCGTACTTTCCCAATTTTTTTAGTAATATCTTCTCTTCTTCTCTTATGCCCACATCGACATATTTATGTCATCATGTGTCTTGACAACCAGTAAAGATAGGACTCCTGTTCCCTCCTGTCCATACCCCCTGGCATTTCCCCATAGTGTCCTTTCAATGTAGCGCATCTAAATAGATGTTGTCTGTCCTGTATTCCTTCACCACAGAGCTTACACATGCTGCTCTCCATCACACCTATTCTGTGTAAGTGCTTTGCTAGCAAGTCATGGCCGGTATCTAGTCTAAACTGTGCTGTTGTAGTTCTTCTTTTATAATGGTTTGTCCTCTCATTTCCTCCTTTCCTTGTTTTAACTAGCTCACTCCACATTTTATTCTTGCCTTTCTCCTTCCATGCTTTCTTTACCTCCGAGTTGCTGGCTGATTTCAGATGGGATTTAGCTGATCTGTATGAAATGTTGTTTATGAATTGCTTGGTTTTACTTCCCATTTTAGCGAGGAAATCAGCCTTCTCGTTTCCGTTTATGCCGCAGTGTGCCGGTATCCATTGTAGCATAACTGTGTTACCTGCATTCATCAACCTCAGGATTCTTATCTTGCAGTTTCTTATTTCTGCTTCTGTTTCTTCTCTACTCACTATAGCCTGGATAGATGCTCTTGAGTCTGTTAGTATCACCACCTTCCTTTCTCTAAAGTATTCAATCTTCTCCAACGCTTTGCTTATTGCTCTCATCTCCCCATAAAAGTTACTACCATTTGATCCTGCTGGGAATGATTCCTCAAACTCTCTACTGTGTATTCCTGCACCTGCATTCCCTTCTCCTGGTGTTGCTGATCCATCAGTGTATATATGCAGCCACTCCTTCTCTGGGTATTCTTTGTGAATAAATCTTAGTGCCAGACTTCTCATATGCTCCTCTTGATAGTTCTTCTTTTTCTCTTGAATTCCTTCAATGTTTAGTTGATGGTTTATTTCCAATGATGACAATGAATGTTTGGTTTTCCTATTTCTTGTCTGTTTTCAGTTATCACTTCCCCCATTAACTTTCCCACTACATTCCTAGCTTCAGTTATGAATGTTTTTTTGTGTTTTAAGGCCTTCTTGGGGATCTCTGTCCCAATAATCTACATCTAAGCGAACCATTTTTTCGTACAGGCTTCCAGCTGCTACATTTCTCCTTGCTTCCAGTGGTGGGACTTCAGCTACTGTTTCCATTGCGGTGATAGGTGTGGTTTTCACTCCTCCTGTTATGATCCTCAGGGCTTTATTTTGGATAATGTTGAGCTTGTCCAAGTGTGTTTTTGAAGTGTTAATCAACATGGCATTTCCATATTCCAACACTGGACGTATGTATGTTTTGTATGTCGTAGATAGCGTATTGACATTGGCTCCCCACGTTACCCTGATACTCTTTTCAGTAAGCCTAGTCTTTTATTACTTAATTGACACATTCTGTCGATATGGCTAGACATCGTCATTTTCTTATCCATCATTACACCAAGATAGATTGGGTCTTCTTCGTATTTTAAGCTTACTCCTGTATAGTATTTTAGGTTAAACTGGGGCATTGTTCTTCCTGTTGTACAATAACTGTATACTGTTTTTGTTTCATTCACTACCATCCCATTTTCCCTGGTCCATTCTTCTAATGCTTGCAATGCCTTGTTCATTTCTAACTCCATTTTCTGTACGTCTCTGTCACTATACCACAGCACCACATCGTCTGCAAATAACTTGATCTCTACCTCGCTTTTTTCCTGTATATATTGCGCCAAGTCGTTTATATATATCAGGAAGTAAGTAGGGCTTGTTACTGCCCCTTGTGGTACTCCTGCCTTGGTTTTTCTATACCGTGATCGTTTGTTGTTGCATCTTACTCTTATATATCTCTGACTTAGAAAGTTTTTACTCCATCTGTAAATGTTGTGTGGTACTCCCATCTCTCTCATCTTTTTTAAAAGTATTATTATTATAATATATCTCTGTCAATTGTTTCAAAGGCCTTTTTTAGGTCCAAAAATATAGCGACTGTTACAGAACTCTTCATATTTTCTTTTAGGTTTTCTAGGACTAGGGTAATTGCTGATTCACAGTTATGATTTTTACGGAAACCTGATTGTTCTTTTATAAAAGTATTATTAGTTTCAAAGAAATTCACCAATTGTTCATCAACAACTGATTCTAATATCTTTTCTACTATATGAAGTGTATTTATTGGTCTAAAAATATCCCCGGCAATTGCCCATGGGCACCTTTTGCACAGGAAAAATTGAAGAACTTTTGAGTATAACTGGTATTTCTCCAGTGTTAGGGATAGATTGATTATATTTGTTAAATATTCATTCAGTACTATATTTGATACCTTCATTACTTTATCATTAATTCCGTCTTCACCTGGGCTAACAGGTTTCAGGGTTTTTATTATTTTTGATACCTCATCCATCGTTACTTGCTCAAATTCTAATAGTTCATACTTAGAACTGTTTTTTATTGATTCTATTATTTGTGTTGTGTGGTATGGACTACTAATTATTGACTTATTTATATTTTGTATACTATTAATGAAGTATTCATTAAACTTTCTTGCAACATCTTTCCCACTTGATTTTTTGTTGTCAAAGTAGATTTCATTTGGTACGTTGGTGTGTTTGCCTTTATATAAGAGTTTGAGTACATCCCATAATTTTTTAGGCTTATTTCTGAATTCTATGATTTTACTAGAGTAATAATCACTTTTCTTTTGTCTTACTATAGATAAAGAGAGATTTCTTTTTTGGGCATAACTTTCCCATAATTCTTGGTTGGTACTCCTTTTAGCTAATCTAAAGAAATAATTTTTTTCACTAATTACCCTCTTTAGTTCCCCATCAAACCATTTATTGTTCAGATGGTTAAACCCAACTCATAGCTTTTGTGGTTTTATATCTATATCTAGGGTTGTTGATAAATTATTCAAAAGTTCGTGTAGCATACCATCTAAATCTGTACCATTTGAGTTCATACTCCAATTTTTACTTGCAAGAGTTTCTATGAATTTTAGTTTTTTCTCCCCATCACAGAATATTTTGTTATAGTTTTGCAAGCTAATTTGTTTTCTGTTATTCTGTGTTTTGAGGCCTATGTTATGTGCTCTACTATCTAATACACAAATGCCAATCATGCAGTGGTCCGACAAAGTTTCGTTCAGTATATTAACTTCTACGCAATTACTAAGCTCTGTAGGCCTATATGTTATTACATAATCAATCGTCGTCCATGTGAAAGAGACTTTTTTATCGGTTTATTTAACAAATTCATGAAAGTTTGATCAAAACTAATGCACGTCCCTTACTTCTTGGTGTGCCGTACTGGGTAGGTCTAGGTCTGTTCACTACTACCATCACGAACAAACCATTTCATTGTAATGAGGTGGCTGAGACATCTGTTTTGTTTTTTTGACATTGACATCTTACCTATCAGTGACAGTTTTTTACCTCAATATCAGGTGTGCAATTCCCAAAAACGAGGTGGGGCGGAACCGCTGGGGTCTGGGGCAAAGCCCCAGCCGCCGGAGGCAAATTTGCCTTAGGCATTTTTTTTGGTGGGGGTACTTAATAATTTTAATGGCCTTAAACGAGTTCTAAGGCAAATTTGTACTCTAAATAACGGTGAAAAAAACAAAAAAACATCCGAATTTTATTAATGAGCAAGGTGAGTTATTTTTTTTGTATTTTTGTACAATTTTATGTAGGTACCGGTACCGGTAGCCTACTTAGGCCTACTAGATAAAATACACATTTTTATTTATTTATTTATTTACTTAAATTAAGTAGGCCTACAGTACCGGTAGGTATAGGCCTAGTCTTCACTCATACGTCATTATAGACATGCGAGTATTTGAAGTTGTCAATGAGGAAAATCTGTAGGCCTACAATTGTATTATTTATTATTATTTATTATTATTAGTATTATTTACATAGGCCTAGTATTTACAATATTTGCAAAAATTTCATTCGATAAAATAGTACAATTGGTACAATTAAAACAGTTTACAATGTATATATGTACAATGCAATATGTGTAGTATACTAGGAAGCTTCGCAAACGCTTTTTCAGGGGCGTTGTTGGATGAGCGTAATTTTTTTAAAACGAAAGAAAAGCGTAAAATAGAGATTTTTGTGAGAAATAATTTCACGATTACGCTCAAATTTCACACAAATATATTAATTCATAAAATTAAGGTTATGTGAAAAAATCATTAGGCCTACAATCGAATAAAGCATATATAGGTGTTATAGCCTACGCCGAAGAAATGTTAAAAATTGAAAAGAAGTCGTAAAATTGCGATTTTCGTAAAAAAATAGTTTTTTGATAACGCTCAAATTTCATATGAATATATCAATTTATGAAATTAAGGTTCTGTGAAAAAATCGTTACAATCGGACAAAGCATGTAGGCCTAGGTGTTATAAGTCAAATAAATTTAAAAAAAATTTAAAAAATCGTAAAATTGCGATTTTCACGAGAAATAATTTTTCGATTGTGCTCAAAAACGTGGCAGTTCTAAGTTCAGAGATTTCGAAGGCCTCCATAAAATTTCATCGCAATCGGAGTATCAGTTTAGCCGGAATCGTGCTAACAAACAGACAAAAATACAAAAAAAAACAAGAAAAAAAAACATTCCGGATTTTTTTCTCCAGTGTAGTGAAATGGAATCTTCGCTTCGCTCGCTATGCTCATCCAACGAGTCTTGAAGTCGAACTGCATGATCACACAAGCTCGACAGCCAAACTCGTCTATTTCCCGCTTAGGGCCTACCTACTGCCTAATTTTGGTTTGTAAGGCTTTTTTTCAGTTGTTTCAATTTTGGTTGTAAGGCTTTTTTTCAGTTGTTTCCTGATTGATCAGGTGAGCAATTGTCACACCTTGCACACTGTCAAAGCCACTGTTACCTATTCTGTTACTAGATAGGGCCTAGCAGTTTTTGAATACCGGTACCCTTCACAGTTGCCTACAATATTCTGGCATTATCTAGACCTGCCATCTAGACTAGTGTATACTATCAATTTTTGTTCTTAAATTGTGGTAAGCCTACCTACCTACCTACCTACCTACCTACCTACCTACCTACCTACCTAGACCTACTTGTTACTTTGTTCTTGATTGGACGTGAGATTATTTGGATGTTACCTGTGACATCACTGACGATTGATGATGTTAAATTGATAACATGAATTAGGCCTATCTATGTTTTGACTTATTGGTGGTAATAGCCTCCCATGGATGCTGTAGCCCTACAATTTGATTACCGGTAGTTTACTGTTTCAGTAAGCTGTGCCATTATGTTGCGAGTGCCCCTGAGCCGGGCTTTGAGCCTGCCCAATCAGCTAACTGCTTCAATATGCATCAGAGGGGCAGCCACTGCTGCGCCAGAGAAATTCGAAGTGTTCATCGACGACAAGAGCGTAATGGTTGAGCCCGGAACAACCGTTATTCAAGCTGCCGCTATGGTTGGCGTTGAGATTCCTCGGTTTTGTTACCACGAGCGTTTGTCCGTCGCCGGTAACTGCAGAATGTGTCTGGTTGAGGTAGAAAAGTCTCCCAAGCCCGTGGCAGCGTGCGCTATGCCCGTCATGAAGGGGTGGAGAGTCAAGACAAACTCCGACATGACGCGTAAGGCAAGGGAAGGTGTCATGGAGTTTCTGCTTGTCAACCATCCGCTGGATTGTCCGATCTGCGACCAAGGAGGCGAGTGTGATCTTCAAGATCAAAGCATGGCTTTTGGAAGTGACCGAAGCAGGTTTACCGACATCAATTTCTCTGGCAAAAGGTAGGTTGAAAGTATAGGTCTACATGCTTAAATGATGGAAGTCCTTCTTAATTGATTTTAGAAATTCAGGTTCTTGGGATACAAAATTAAATTGTAATTTTTTTCTGATAACTTAATAAAGGCTTTTATATTTTTTACCCCAAACCATGTAGGCAAATCTTGGATTTGATGTACGGTAGCCCATTAATTTTTATCTCGGCGTACTTATTGACCAACATCTTAGATGGAACAGGCACATTAATTACATCACTAAACGGTTGCGAAACTCCATATATAAATACTATACTACACTGAGGAACATTCTGACGCCATCCACACTGAGATCAGTCTACTTTGCACTTACCCAATCAATTATACAGTATGGGATAATAGACTGGGGAGGAGCTAGCATCACCCACATGGAACCTCTCAATGTGGTTCAAAAATGTATCCTTAAAGTAATGTTAAATAAACACTTCCTATACCCATCTAACCTCATTTTTACCGATTCCAACATACTAACGATAAGAAAATTGTACATTAAAAACTCCCTTATTCACATCCATAAAAACTATAAATCATACAATTTGGTAATTCACAGAGTTACGACTAGAGATAAAGTGAATAAAAAACTACAAGTACTAAGAGTAAATAAAGGGATCACCCAAAAGCATTTCATGTACTTGGGGCCCAAAATATTTAACCTTTTACCAGCAGAACTGAGAGATAATGTAAGCAAAACAAAATTTTCCCGACAAGTAACACTTTGGCTAAAAGAACCGCTCGAACACAAATATTGAAGATATAATAAATTTAAGACCCTCTAGACACACCCTCTAGACACACCCTCTGTTAGTAGCAATGTTTATAGCTCTGTGATTATGGATGCATTGTATCCTCCTTTTTGGTTCTAGTTTAGTTTAGTTTAGATTAAGGTACCTAGTTTAGTTTAGATTATATTCATAATACTTACTGACCTTCTGTAGTAGAGTTGGCAAGTTTTTTCACTAGTATACATTGCTATCGCAATAAGCATACATACATGATGTAATTTATTTTCGTCCTAGCCTATTATTATTAGTTGCTTAAATTAGTAGACTATGAAATCAAGAATGGATGCATATTAATAATTATCTTTGTCAATTTTACTGCTATACACATGTATAATGTATATTAACCTTAGTCCACGTAAAAGGGATGCTCCATACACACACAAGTTGCCTTATGTGGTGGAGAATCTCTGAAATATATATATCTTTAGTATCTGTTATAATGTATTAATGTGGAATTGAATAAATTGAATTGAATTGAATTGAATTACTAGGAGAACGCTGTAAGTCCCGCCGCGTTGTTGGATGAGCGTAATTGGTGCATTTAGCTGCCAATTGTGTTACGCGGATTTTCTGTTGTTCTGTGAAAAAATCAATACTTAGTCGAAGATTTTTTTAAAAATTAAATTAACTAAAAAATTAACTTAATTTTTTTCATTCATCGTAATTAAAAAAAAAAAAAATCGTAAAATTGAAATATTCATAAGAAATAATTATCGATTGCGCTCAAATTTAACACCGAGTAGGCCCTATATAAATTCATGTAATTAAAGTTCTGTGAAAAAATCATATAATAGGATAAAGCATGTAGGTGTTATAAGTCAAATAAGAATTGTTTTAAAAAAGAAAAAAACCCGTAAAATTTTGATTTTCGTGGGAAATAATTTTTCGATTACGCTCAAATTTCACACGAATATATTAATTCATAAAATTAAAGTTCTGTGAAGAAATCATTACATCGGATAAAGTATGTAGGCCTAGGTGTTATAAGTCGAACAAATTTTTTTTAAATCGAAAAAAATCGTTAAATTGCGTTTTTTATAAGAAAAATGTCCCGATTGCGCTCAAAAACGTGGCAGTTCTAAGTTCAGAGATTTCGAAGGCCTCCATAAAATTTCATCGCAATCGGAGTATCGGTTTAGCCAGAATCGTGTTAACAAACACACAATAATACAAACAGAAAAAAAAGGAAAACAAAAAAAAACATTCCGGATTTTTTTCTCCACTGTTGTAAATGGAATCTTCGCTTTCGCTCGCTACGCTCATCCAAAAACAGTTTTTTTTCTTTGCTTGGCTGTAAATGTTTGTTATTGTATTTTTATGTGTGTTACATTGAGTACCGGTATACTATGTTAGAGTTGGCCTTTTTTGAAATTCTCATTTAGGGTCCATTCAAAATTTCTCTGTTCTTTTTAAAACCATTTTGGATTTTGGATCATCATTAGAATTCACAGGCCTACTAGCCATGTGATTTAAGCCTAGGCCTACATGGTTAAACAAATTGAACAACTAAAGAACTAGGTAGGGGTACTGTAAACAAAAATTTGAAATACAAAATTCATATTTTTTCTCCCTGGCACTTTTTAAATTTCTGTCTATAGGTCCTAGTAGGCCTACAATACCTATGGTAGGCTATGGTATATATATATATATATATATATATAGACCTACCGTAATAATAAGATTTATATTTTGTTTTTTATTACCTAGGGCTGTTGAAGATAAGGATATTGGTCCATTAATCAAAACAATCATGACTCGGTGCATTCATTGCACTCGCTGTATTCGATTTGCTTCGGAAGTGGCTGGAGTTGACGATTTAGGTACAACTGGCCGAGGCAATGACATGCAGGTATATCTTCATAATTATGTGTTTATTAATTGCATAATGCAGAGTATTGGGAACCATCTGATCGTTACTCATTCTTGATTTATGGTCGTATTTAGGTTGGAACGTACGTTGAGAAGATGTTCCTCTCCGAGTTGTCTGGAAATGTGATTGATCTCTGTCCCGTCGGTGCTCTAACGTCCAAGCCGTACGCGTTCACTGCGCGGCCATGGGAGACAAGGAAGACAGATAGCGTTGAGTTCTGGATGCCATCGGCAGCAACATCGTAGTAACAACACGGACGGGCGAAGTTCTGCGTATTCTTCCCCGTACCAACGAGGTTTGTTGTTTTGTCCAACAGTAGTTATGGTATATATTAGATTGGACTTCAATTGGCCGACGTAGGGTACATTCCTGAAGCTGGTTCTAGCATTTTCCAGCACACCAAAGCGTTGCTTAGTTTTCGGAACAGGTAAAACAAAAATATGGCCTAAACGATTAAAGCCTAAAAATAACTTGGCATGACATGTGTGGGCCTGTATGAAAGATGTAACTTATCTGCATTTTTTAATACATAATATCAAACCTAAAAAGTCTGTAAGGGCTTTACAATGTTAAGCATGAATATTTTGAAAACGATGCCACAATAACAATTTCCAAGAGAAACAATGAAAGAAGGAGGGAGAAGATGGGGGCCAAGGAAGAGATGGCCATAGTTCATGGCAAGAGACTTATAGGCAAAAGGAGAGAGCTATGTGTGATGAACTGAGGGGGGCTAGTTTAGAAGTGGAAAACAATTACTAGTTGCAAAACCCAAGCTATCCTGTCATAAGCAGGAAATAGTGATGGATGATGTTGAATAACAGAATGCTGAAGCTGCTTTAGAACAAAAAACTCTCGAGCATGCTGGAAATGCTCGAGAATCATGTTATGAAGTGCTGAGTGACACTAATAGAACTTTCAACAAGTTTTGGAATGTACCCCAATAATTTAATATTTTACTGTATATTTATTTATTTATGCATGAATCAGGTTATACTAAATATAAATATAAAGAGGTTCCATATTCAGTGCTTTACAATTAATTAGAAGCTTTACAAGTTTCATCCTAATTTGATTTGACTTTCAAAGCATTTGCTTTTCTCCGAGTATCACATAGCTAAGTAGTAAGTATTAGACCCAAAGTACCATATTGGTAGCATGTGCAAAGGCGTATTTTGGGTTCCTGGTAGCCCTTCTGCTACAGGTAGTGCCTAGTAGGCCTACCTACTACTAATTGTTTTTTCCTAATTTTTTTTCCATGCGATGCAGACACCTCTTTGCTCACTTTTTCTCACCTATCTCGTATTTCTATGCTGAGGCTCTTGGACAAATAACTTACGAGGATGTTACTTCACTCTTAGTCATAGAAAGTAAAGGGGCATACCAGTTAGTGTTACCGTACCTGCCACCAATCCCAAAACCATGTGCTGTTTTCATTAATTTGTAGGAAGTGAACGAAGAGTGGCTTTCCGACAAGTCTCGGTTCGCCTGCGATGGCTTGAAGCGCCAGCGATTGGTTACACCGATGCTGAAGAACTCTGATGGAGAGCTTGTCCCTGTTGAGTGGGAGGATGCGTTGATCGCCATCGGAAAGGCCATCAAGTGCTGCCCAGGGGACCAAGTGGCAGCGGTGGCGGGCGGTCTCGTGGATGCAGAGGTGAGCTCAGGTTGAAACATGCGGTGGGGCTCAATAGGTTATGTCTTGTAGGTTCTCTTGATCCTTTGTTAGAGTCAGTAGTTTTTAACATTAATATAGAGCGTTAGAGCATGTATAAAATTTGGCATTGATGTTTTGATAATTCCCAATAATGTCGCAAAAACACCTTAGAGGCTTCGATGAATGCTGTTATTTCTCCCTTTGCACACCCCCTAGTTAGATTGACGTTAATGACCCAACGGCTAGCACACCCTAAAATCAAATAAGCTGAGCTTTACAAAGTACTGAATTCAGGCCTATGTGGGTATAGGCCTCGGCTAGATTTAAAAATATCAGGTTTAAAAAGTGGGGTGAGGCTATTATGTGAAGCCATTTGGCAATATGTAGGGCCTAGTGTTATAAGTAACATAGCCCTACACTTAAAAAGTTGAGTGGTCAAAATTGGGGTGCGGCAATTACTCGATGGCGGCTTATGTTTTTTATTTCTCTTTATTTTTTATTGGTCTTGTAATAACTTTAGTAGCGCTATAAAAAATTGTGAATTTTAAAAGTAGGGCTAATTTGTCAATTTAATTCCTTTTTAATTTTATAACGAGTAGGCCTAACGTAATGACATCATATTTCTGAAGAAGTATTTGAAAAGTAAATTTATTGCATTTTGGCTGAGGTAATGAGAAACGAAGGCTATTTTCACTACTCACTACAGGCTAGGAACTTTAAAATAAATTTACCTAGGTAGGCCAATAGGTATGCCCAGAGTTGCCACTTTCAAGGATTTTATCCTTTTCTCGGGATTTTTAGAGTGTCTCAAGGATAACAGGATTTTGGGCAAAATCTTAGGATTTTCTAATGTCTTTAAAAAATACATTAAATTAATACATTTTTAAATTCAGACAAAAAAGCAATGTAGACAGTAAAAAAACATCAGGTACTAGTAAAAATAAACATAAGTGACTGCATAGGTCTAACATTTACCGCAAGTGGTAGTTATGGTGAGTAGGCCTAAAAGTAAAACGTTAAAATATATTGGAAGAATATTCTGATTCTTATGCGTTTGTCTGCACGTAATTTTGACTAGATTCTCGAAAATCAGGCTGGCACAACATATTATTTTGGTATGAAACCTGAAAATTTGTAACATTCCTTCGCGGTTATTAAATTATAATACGCTAATGCTGAATAACTTTTCAAGGGTTTCTCAGGATTTTTAAAGTATCTTTCAAGGATAAAAAAACTGAATAGGTGGCAACCCTGGGTATGCCTATATCTATTTAATTAAATGTATTGTGCTCTTTTACTTTTGTAAATCAGTTTTTATAAGTGAATAAGATTTAGGGATTCAATAAAATATGTTTTATTTAAAGTGTGTGTTTTGTTCCAGTCCCTGATTGCCTTGAAAGACCTGCTGAACCGCCTGGGGTCCGAAAACTCTTTGCACAGAGCAGACGTTTCCCATGGACGGGTCCGGGATTGACTTGCGGTCCAATTACCTTCTGAACAACAAGATCGCCGGTCCGGAAGAGGCCGACCTGGTGTTGTTGATTGGAACTAACCCTCGGTTCGAAGCTCCGCTCTTCAACTCTCGCCATCCGCAAGGCCTACCTACACAAGGACCTGGAAGTAGCTGTCATTGGCCCTAAGGTCAACCTTACTTACGATTACGAGGTAAACCAGTCACTTTGTACAAGTACTTAGGCTAGGCCTACCTAAACTGATCAGAGCTGACCATCAAAACATAGACAAGCCTGGTAACGGGTACTACCCAAAAGCCTACAGTAGTGAAATTATACTAGGCCCTACTAGACATTTTCTTCTGTTTAGAAAAAGTTGATTTCATACATCTAGCCAGCGGTTTAGCTGCGGTTGCTTAGCCGGTTCCCACTTGAACACCAAAGTTAGCAACCTCGGGCGTTGTCAGGGGGAGAGTGGGTGAATGCTCTGCCCTGTAACACACATTATACTGCTGTTACAATTAGGAAAAGGCCAAACGGCTAGTATAGTATATGTTGTTGTGTATATGTACTAGTATGTTCTCTATGCTTTCCCAACCTGTCAACCCTTCTCCAATCTATCACATTATACTGTTACAATTAGTTTGGAAAAGGCCAACTGGCTAGTTTAGTTTAGATTGGACAAGAGTTGACAGGTTGAGAAAGCATAGAGCATAAAGCATAGAAAGCATAGCCTTGCTGATGATGAGAACATGCATGCAGAATTTACTTCTTGCGTGGCCCTACCAAAGGTTTGGTTATGTGTTGTGAGTTTTGTTTGTATGTAGTTAGCTGATTTTTAGTGGCCACCATCCGCCTGATGAGTCCCAGAAGGACGTAACGCGTCGTGGATTAAGGTAACAAACAACTTTAAATTAGCTGCAGTTGTCATCAGCAGGTGAAAAGTTTTGTTGCCCCCAGCCCTTCAGGCTGGGCTTTATGTTCTCTATGCTTTCCCAACCTGTCAACCCTTCTCCAATCTAAACTATACATTATACTGCTGGTTAAAGCAGATTGAGGGTTCAAGAGCTAGTGTAACAGCTTTGTTCTCCTCGCCGTCTGCTCCGCAGTCCGGGTTAGTGGAGGAACCTATATGACTGTCAAAGTTACACCGTCCTTTCGGATGGGACGTAAAGATGTTGGTCCCCTTGGTATTTTTCAAAAGGAGTAGGCTACGTGCCGGTACCGGATTACCCCTCCTCCCTTCTATTCCACCTCCATCCTCATCTATCACCACTCATCGTCTCGAATAGCCTTAGTGCATTAATATGAGACATTAAGAAATACAAATCAATCAACCATCTTGTACAATTTACATCTGGAGATAAAAACATGTGCCTCACCTTATTCATCCCAGGGGGTGGGTCTGTGATATTTTACAAGCTACAATGCAGAATGAAATGTTACTGTTGTTGTGTTAAAACTTTAATTTCTGTAGATCTTCTTGCTACAGTATACTAACAGATTCAATGTGTATTGTAAGGTTTTACTTTTGGTTGGCATATTTTGGAAAGTAGAAGACAGGAACTTATATTTTGTAGCAGATTTAACCATCGTGAAGAAAAGAAAACCGAACCCCGTGTTGAAGCATTTGTTAAAAATTGAAGTTCTCTTCAAAATCCAATGTTGCAATTGTTTAAAAATGACATAGGCCTAGGCCTATCATTTGCATCTTGAAATTTTTGAGTTCGACATTCATCAACTAATAGCTTGCATTAATATCTGCAATGGAATAAGAACAGAAACATAACCAGAAATATAGAAGATAGATAGAACTGGAAGTTCCCCTTTTTCATATGCCAAGGGACCTTACAAATCCTAGTTTGTGACTGCAAAACTTGTCTTATTTTCAGCACTTGGGTGACTCATCGGATTGTCTGCAAAAGCTGGCCAATGGCAATCACCCGTTTGCCCAGAAGTTGGCTGCTGCAAAACGTCCCATGGTTGTGGTGGGATCAAGCCTCCTGACTAGATGTGACGGTGGTGCCATCTTGTCTTTGGTGCAACAGATTGCTCAAAGTGCCGCAGTGCAGTCACAGGTAAGCAACTTGAGAGGATAGGACAAATTCCGGTTTTCTCGAATGACTTTCATCATGGTTGTTTTGTTAGACATTTTGGGCAGTTCTCATAGAAGCGGAAAAGAAGGGCTCTTCAGTCTACAGGCCCCTTGCTAAAAATGATTTTTGGTTCATAAATGTTTTTTAAAAAATAGGGTAGGCCTATTCCTTTTTGGATTTTTCATTTTTCAATTTTGTTTATCTTCATAAGTCAAAAATTGACAATTTTTAAAAATTATTTCTTGCTGAACACTACGATCAATGCCGCCATTGCAAACAATTCATATTTTTAGGGATGTGCGGTTCCAGTTTCCGGTTCCTGGTAGTGAAGTCCCCAATTTTTCGGTTCCGGTTCGGTTCCAGTTCCATCAAAATATGAATAAAAACATTAATTTATGGATTACTGAGATTAACCACTTGCAAACTTAAACAGGCCTATGAAAAACATACAAATATCTATAAAATTGCCAAATAATAAATAATAGTAGTCTTTACGTGTATTACTTTATTAAACGAGGGAGCGGAGCGACTGAGTGTCTCCATTCAACTCAAACGGCTCTCATTCTGTGATTCTGTCTGTCTGTACGTCGAAAATCAGCCGAACCGCTGAACAGATTGCGCTGAAATTTTAAACAGACATCCGGTACGAGTTTACTAAGAACTGTTAACAAAATCAGCTTGATCCACTGCGATTTAAGCCTACAGTAAATAAAAATGTGATTTTTAAGTAATATCAATGGCATTTGTTTCGTAGCAGTTAGCGGGACGTGGTTGACGTGGCCTGCATGGCCTAGTGGTAACCATTAGCCTACCGCACGGATGGATGGGGTTCGATACCCGTCAGTTCTAACTTTTTTATATTTTTTTTTACACCCACATATAATTTTTGAGGGGTGTTAAATGGGAAATAAAAATTTGGTAATTTTGTTTTATCTTGGAAATTTGTTAATGTTTCACGCTAATACGTTTTGAATACGATTCGCATTTTGAATGTTCAATTTAAATAATTATTGTGGCAAGCAGAGTGAGTTCCTGTAAGGTGACCAGACGGAAAACAAAACAAAACAAAACACTTGGCTTACTCACTCGTTTAACAACGACTTTGGCGTTTCCCTAGTTATTATTAATGATAAAACAAAATATTTACGTAACAGGACTAAAATATGTATAAAAGTCCAGCGCCGTTGCCAGCATCATGTGTTAGCCCATAAGCGTAATGAGTGCGAGAGAGATAGTTGCGCGCCGATGTAACTCGTCATAACCAAGGTCTTAGCTGGCTTTGAGGAGGGGAGGTGCTTGCGCACACCGGTGTGCGTACGATCCACTTCACAGCTGACTTTGCACGGGTGGGGAAGGGCGACTTAGAGGAGTGGGGGGACATGCACTGACCCAAGTGCGCGTTCGATCGAGGCGGCCCGGCTGACTGATCAAGTTGTCGTGTGGGAAAGCCTTCTACTGATGAAAAGTCATGATTTACGGGCGCGATTCAAATACCCGGAACCGAACTGAAGTCGGTTCCAAATTGTTGTGCTTCGGTTCGGGTACTAAATACTCTAACCGAACCGAAATTTCGGGTACCCGCACACCCCTACATATTTTAGTGTCTAGCAACCTACTAAACATAATATAATAATAACAATATTGTTATTTATTTTTGAAATTGTACAATTAATCGAAAATTAGTTCATTTCAGTTCAGTTCTTTTTTGCAGGTAACTATTTATGTATGTGTGATAAAGTGATTACACTAATGGTCAGTGGTCAGTCAACTAAGTACGTCAACTCCATAGAAAGTTAAAAAAGGCCCAAGGGCCATGAGGCCCCAGTCACAAAGTGTCAACTCTAACTTACTATGCCTAAGTTTCACCTCTTAAAACCACATTATAAAATACAATAGAAATAACAATAAATATGAAAGTAGAGATAGTAAAGGCTGATAAGTTAGATTACAATAAAATTCTTTAAAAAATTAGCTTTTCTTCACTCTACCCAGTACCCACCACCTACGTGTGACTGTCCTAGTTTTAACTTTTAACTAGGGCTGTGCGAGTACTCGAATATTCGAGTGCGAGTCGAGTTCACGGCGGGTTCGAACAAATTCGAGTTTCATTTATTTTGAACTCGAATATTCGAGCGTCGGTAAAAACAGCATTTTCATTTACCGACCCGTCAAAAGTTTCGTGTTTCTTCCGTTAGATAGCAGCATACGCGGCAAAGTTCGTGATACACGATAGTTGAACTCCTTCTGACGTGAAACTCGTTATGATTGGCCGGCTGAACTTTGCGAGATCCAATTGGAGCTATTCATACGTCACATGCGAGCGTTGATTGGCTGTCAGTTTGAAATAATTCACGTCTACCGTGTATCACCACTTTTGTGTCCGAGATGTATGTTGACAACAAAAATGGCCACGATTCACGAGGCGAGAGCACAGCAACCAGATGATTCGTAAAAATATGCGGCAGACTAGGCTAGGCTTAGGCGTAATTACTTCTCTAAAGCATAGGCCTAGCATAAAATACAATTTTGAAATATTCATGAGATGGAACACTTGTCACAATGCAGGTAAACATTCAAACAACACTGCGTGACAGTACCAGTGACAACAGGTAGGGCCTAGTAGCACAGTGCAATTGCTAGTAAGCCTAGCCTAGTTGCCAGGATTTCTTCTGGCCAAGATTAGGCCTAGTATATTTTACCGATCTTAGGCCCTAGCTAGGCTTACAAACTCACATTGCCATACCAAAATGCACCCAGCACTAGACCTAGGCCTAGGCCTAGCCTATGGCACCCTTCAAACCAAGGTTAGTTGTAGGCCTAGGCCCTAGGTCTCCATAACCAAAAATATTTAACCCAGAAGCAAAGATCCTATGATAAATAACTACATTGGCCTAGGCTTTAAAACTGAAGAATTTGTTTGATAGGCCTAGTAGAAAGTCTGAAATGGAGTTAATACATTTTCTCAATTTGGAAATAAACTCTATTTAAATATAAATAAAATAAATATCAATAAAATAAAAAAAAAAATAATTAGGCCTAACATCATTATAAATTAATTTTAAATGAACTCGAATTGAACTCGAATTGAACTCGAAAACTGAACATTTGACTGAACTCGAACTCGTAGGCTACTCGACTCGAATTGCAAATCTCCCGTTCGCACAGCCCTACTTTTAACGCCCTATTGTGTTGGTTTGTAGACACCGAAAGAGTGGAAAGTGCTAAACGTTCTGCATCGTATCGCGTCGCAAGTTGCGTCACTGGACCTGGGCTACAAGATGGGCGTAGCCGAGATCAGGAACAACCCACCCAAGGTTCTGTACTTGCTCGGCGCTGATGAAGGAGCTATCACCAGGGAAGATATCCCCAAGGATACTTTTGTCATTTACCAAGGTATGCTATATTATTATTTTACTACCATTAGGCCTATTTGAAGATAGAATCCCAAGAAGGGAATTGGAACATACATGGGAAGGGAGGGGGGGGGGGGGGGGTGGTCGTCGTCGGGGAACTTTCTCCTTCCCTTTGAGTTGACTACCTACCTGACAGCGACGACAATGACAACACGGACGGATGATGACACAGACGAAGACGACTACGATGTGGGGGAACCCCTGCCCTCCCCATATGCTTGTGGCTGATTCTGACCAGCACAGGCATGTCCACCCCTTGTCCCCCCGCGTCTCCCCTTACGTCCCTCCCCTTGGAAAGAAGTATACATGGTGGTAACTCACACTTATAGAAATTGTTTTATCTTGGAGGCACGAATAATCTAAGCTGTTAAAGCGCCCTAAAACTACTACTGATATTAATAATACTGTAATAAAATCTACTTACTTATTTATTATTTATTTTATACTAACAAACTCACGTGAGATTTGTAGGCGCCAGCCAGCAGTCAGTCAGTAGAAAACACGAAACTCCTTTATGCTAAAGTAACCAGTTATAAATTCAAATACCATGGGATGTGAGCAGGGAAAATATTGAAACCAAGGTATCTTGCCAGAGTAGGCTAGGCCTATATTGTCCTACAAGTTTACAGACATATTATTATCAGATTAATAAGTAGGCTCTAGGCCTAAGAATTATGACCGGTCTTGCAAAGAACAAAAATTAACAAGAAAACACAAGGAAATGGCAATACAATTAAATACAATCAAATAGTAATTGAGTAGGCCTTAGGCCTAAAATGATTTGTTTAGGCACTAGGCCTTGGTCTGTGTGACCTTGGCTTTTGAAGCCAAATACGCAGTAGGCTAGGCCTATGCGTGCAAAAGTTCAAAAACTGTTCTTTGGCTACTGGTAAAATAACAGTCTTGTAACACGGCGAGAATTGTTAATGAATATGTATCGATACGTTACGAATTGTGCGTCGGTCCCTAGGTAGGCTGATGTAGGCCTAGGCTAGGCCTAGTAGGACGGCGAAGTGCGCAGTTCCGAATCCTCGGCGGAATATGCAGAATACGAGCAGAAATCTCGTATTTGGTAGGCCACAGGTAGGGCCTAGATCGTGGAGTCCATCCCCACAGTGAGTAGACCCAGGTAGGCCCGGAAGTAGGCTAGGCTATGGAAATTAGCCCACGTCTGGACCGCAGTCCATCTCTCCTCTGTACCTCGACGTCGAATGTTCTCGTCTTTCTTCCGAAGTAGCAGACGACGCTCGAAATGTTCCACAACCTTCTGTCACGGGGCTCCAAGACAACTTCCAAAGACATTGACGTGATTGGTCAATTGGCGTTGATTTAGCGTCTCATTGGTGGATTTCAAATAGTAACTCACTGGACTAGTTCATTAATATAATTTGTAGGGGTTTCCTTGAAAGGTTGCACCATTTAAGTAATATTTACATCAGATGGTGCAAGGGTTGTGTTTGTTGTAGCGTCAAATCACAGAGTATTTGATGCACAGCCTTGGGTCGACCAGTTGGCAACACCGCCGAGAAACTAGCAGTGGTAAAGTTGTATGGTTTTTCCGTCGGTAAAGAAGTAGTCCTACAGTTGACGCGGTTCCAATTTCAGTCACTAGGTGTCGCGCGCGTATCGAATTATTGTATTGAATATATTAATGCGGCAATTCCAAATGGTCGCAATAACACTTTGAATATGTAGCACTGTTGACTGTTATTTAAATTATGACGTAGCACTTAAAAGTTATTTAATTACCAGTTTTATGTTAGAAATGTTCAGATAATAATCAATAATTGTTGATAATTAGTAAATATAAAGTAATTAATCAGTAATTAATAGGGCAGTAGAGTGTGTACAGCTACAATACGAAGAGCCGGCCATACAAGAGATAGATGGAGGGAACAAATAAAACTTGAGCGTAGAAGAAAAGGGGAAAGAAGATAGCTAGGAAGGCTAGGATGTGCTGAGACTGGCTAGCAAACACTAAGAAAAGAATAGTCTGTAGCGCAAAAAATTGATTATGCCCATTTTGGAACCATTTTGGAACCGGGTGTTTGATAATATTATTATTACTCGTCATCATTATCTGTTGCTACGGTACGTCCAACTCTGCGTTGGGTCGGCATTGGAGACGGGCCTCTCCATTTCCTTCTGTCTTGCCACCACTCCTTTCCTTCCACCACATTCCAGTCTCCTCCTCGCTGTTCCACATCTTTTCTCACACTATTCTGTAGGGCTGTGCGAGCCTAGAATTTTTAAGTCGAGCCGAGCCGAGTATTAAAAAAAAAGCTAGATTTTCGAGCCGAGCCGAGCTTTTACAAAAAAAAAATTTGAAAAATTTAAAAATTTAAAAAATTTAAAATGGTAAGGCTACATATTTTCTAGAGATGTCATCGGGTACCCGGTTCTAGAAATTACCCGGAGCCAATTATAAGATCAGGGTATTTTTCGCGACCGTTTTTAGGCTAATTCATGGGTTTATTATTTTACGCGCTACGTCGATGCGATCTTTCCCGCGGAGCCTGCCCGCTGCCTGCAGAGTCAATAAAGAAGACCCGGGGAAACTTCTATGTCGACTCTGCTTAAGAGTAACTCGAGTTGACAACAGAGCGCGTTGTAAGCCAACACGTGACACCTGCGCGAACTGCGTGCGCGTTCGGTCGATCCAACCAACTCAACTCACAGCTGACGAAGAACAAAGATGTTCGGTGTGGAACTAGCTGGAAGAAGAATTATTGCGATGTGATCATGTTTCTACGATCACGACGCATTGGATTGTTATTCCTTGGCTTAGGCCTATCTCCTTTCTTTCCTAGGCTTATTTTGCGACGAAAGCTTCAGCGCGGGCGATAGTGTGATAGGTTTTCCCACATGAGATTGAGAGACACGTTTGCATTCTAGGCCTAGGCCTATCGCATTCTACTGCGTCGACCGTCGAGTCGACTGTTGATCGCTGGCTCAGACAGTCAGGCTGCCGCATTCTTCCGCGAAAGTCTTTGTTGACAAGGCTGTCTGTTGAGTGTTCATGAAAATGAGCGCGTGTACTGCGTGTTTTTGTAGGCTCGGCTCGAATAAATTGAGCATAAAGCCAAGCTCGGCTCGGCTCGAATAAATCAAGCCTAAAATCAAGCTCGGCTCGGCGCGAGCTCAAAACTGAAGCTCGAAAAAGCTCGAGAAATCGAGTACTCGCACAGCCCTACAGTATTCTGTCATTGTTGTCTTTGTCTGCCCCTTGGTCTCCTACCTGGAATTTCTAATTCCATCATCCTTCTCTTCTCAGTAATCTCGCTCTTTCCATCCTTTTGACATGTCCGAACCACTTTAATCTTCTTTCTCCAATTCGCTCCATTAAGTTCCTCATGCCTACTTGACCTCGGATATCCTCATTCCGAATTCGGTCCCATCTAGTCTTACCTACAATGCTTCTCAAAAACTTTATATCTACAGTCTGCACAAGGCTCTCATCCACTGTTGTCATATTCATATTCCAAGTCTCTGCTGCATATGTCAGTATTGGAATAAAGTAGGTCTGGTAGATGGTAACCTTGCACTTCTTTGGTACTTCTATGTTCCATATGAGGTCTCGGATAGATTGGAATAACCCAACTGCTTGGTGCGTCCTTCCCATCTCTGGTTGAATCCTTCCATCGCATGCCACTATACTCCCCACGTAGGTACTTAAAATTCTCCACTTGCTTTAAATCTGTTCTAGTAGAATCCTGACATTCTTCGTTTTATCTCGTGTCATCAGCATTGTTTCACTCTTGCCACTTCCAAACACCAGATTAATTAATTGATATATTTTAATAAAAAACACGAACAATAACAATAACCACGGTCAGAAATTTAACTTAAACACCAAAAGTGCGTAAATTTTCGGAAGCTCCGCTTCCTTGCTCAGACACATTATATATTAGACGGAATTTGTAAATGCTGCTTGGCTTGTCCTAGGCCACCACGGAGATGCGGGTGCAGCAATGGCAGACGCCATCTTGCCGGGCGCTGCGTACACCGAGAAGCAAGCGTCGTACGTCAACACAGAGGGGCGTTCTCAACAGACGCTGGTCGCCATCACCCCGCCCGGACTCGCCCGGGATGACTGGAAGATCATCAGGGCGCTCTCAGAGGTATCTTATCGTCATAACTCGGAATGCATTCATTGGATTCAGTTCTGTAGAGTGTAGCCTACTGTGTGGGTCTGTGCTGATTTGAATAATATTCCATTTTCGAATACTACTTTTTGTATTGACTAATATTTTATTGGAAATATTGAACTGTGCATGCTTAAATATCTTTTAAGAATTTTTCTATTTTTTCTTGATAAAAACGGGATCAATATGAATATTCAAAATGTGAACACATTCGTGTCCAAACTGCCACTTTCCTTGATTTATCGTTTTCATGTTAGTATTTGTGAAACAAATTATTCAATATTCTTAATTCTAACTATCAGTTTAATTAGTGGTGTGATGAAAGGAATGCCAAAAGGCTGGATCATATTGTGAGAAACATGTAGAGATAGGATAGAAGACCAACAGCTTACCTGAAGTGGAGTAGGCGCGCCGTGATAGAAGACATAAACACAAATAAACAAATAACACTACATTTCAAACGTTTCGGTCTACGTGACCTTCCGTGTGAGGAGAGAAGAGTTAGAGGTAAAAAACAAGCGGGGGGGGGGGGTGAGGTGAAAGATGAGTGGGGGGTGTGGAATGGGTGACAGGGAGGGGTAGAGAGGAGGAGAGGGAGGACTACCTAAGGTTTAAGTTAGGTTTGTGGCACGATTTGCAAATCCATTGGTAGGCCAGTTCCCATCTTCTCAGTTCTCCATCGTGTACAGTGGGAGGGAGTGACCTGATGACACAAACTGTGAAACAAGTCACGAAGGGAAGGCCATGCCCATTGGCATGCAATAGCTTTGTTTGTTTGTCCTGTACCAGGTTCACATATTTACTCCTGGAATCGTCGGATGTACGTCATAAAACCGGAAATAGGAGTAATATGTACACGTTACGCCCAGTTGGACAAACAAACATATTTGCACCCAGTTTTGACATTTGACGAGGCTACGAAGGCCTAGAGCCTACATACAACACGATGATAGGCTAATAGGCTTTGGGCCTTACTATATTTTTTAATATTTTGGCCTAGATAATAGGTTTCTAGTACATTGTTGTGCATAATATTGCTAAACGTCTTTCAAGCAGACCTATCCTAGTTTTAGGTTATGTCGGCCCTGGGCTAAGGTTTTTGCTTAACGGTTGATTAATTGGCATTGTCCCTTTTAAGAAAGGCCGTGAAGATTCATATAATCATTGGGAAAGATATTGCTCGGCCCGGCTTTTTCCATTTTAACTTCTAGCTTCTTTCTTAGCTTCTCACTACACAACCCAGCCACTACAAACTTTAAAAATGGCGCAATATTTTGTCGTTTTACACCCACTCCTGCTAAATAAGCAGGTGTAAAATTCTTACTCCAGTCGCAGTAGTGGTAACTTACAACAGGACAAAAAAACGTTTCTGGGTTGTGACAGGTACATTTACACCAGGACAGAAAAACGGGTTTTCGTGACAAACTTGTACCTGGTGTAATTGAAACAGGACAAACAAACAAAGCTAATGTCACAGGTTTCTCGAGGAGGGAGGAACCTCGAGAAACCTGTGGCATTGCATGCCAATGGGCATGGCCTTCCCTTCGTGACTTGTTTCACAGTTTGTGTCATCAGGTCACTCCCTCCCACTGTACACGATGGAGAACTGAGAAGATGGGAACTGGCCTACCAATGGATTTGCAAATCGCGCCACAAACCTAACTTAAACCTTAGGTAGTCCTCCCTCTCCTCCTCTCTACCCCTCCCTGTCACCCATTCCACACCCCCCACTCATCTTTCACTTCACCCCACCCCCACCCTAGCCAACCGCCACCTAGCTTTAGTTTTTTTCCTCGTAACTCTTTTCTACTCACTGAGGAAGGTCACGTAGACCAAAACGTTTGAAATGTAGTGTTATTTGTTTATTTGTGTTTATGTCTTCTATCACGGCGCGCCTACTCCACTTCAGGTAAGCTGTTGGTCTCCTATCCTATCTCTACATGTTTCTCACATATTAGTTTAATTAAATATTTATTTATTCAAAGTAATAAATCTAGTAGTAGCAAAGTGAAGTGTGCTTGAGAAAGTGTGGAATGATGTTCTTTACTCATGTATACATTACATTGTTATGTATCTTGTTGTGTTTTCCAGATTGTTGGTCACAAGTTACCGTATGACAACTTAAACGAAATCAGACATCGGCTGGAGGAAGTCTCGCCAAACTTAACTCGATATGGAGAAGCAGAAGAAGCAAATTATTTTGCACAAGCTTCTGAACTGGCCAAGGTATGATACTGATTGATAGGGGTGTGCAGGAAAGGATTTTTCAGACTCGGGACGGGATCGGGAATTTTACATTACAAAATCCGGGAATCGGGACGGGATCGGGAAATTTTCCGACAAATAAATAAATTAAATGCAGCATCTTTATATCACTTTATCAAGTACAAAAATTGCAAAGGATCACCAAATTAATCACATTGACTCACAATTTGACTTTAGGCTTGGGCCTAGGCCTAGCTAGGCCTACTTGAAGGGCCTAGGCCTAGCTACTTGAAGGGCCTAGGCCCTACCCAAAACAAAATAGACCTAGGGCCCTAGTAATAATCAGGTTAGAAAGAATGGCCTGTGCTTAGGGCTCCCATTCGTACCGTTTTAGCCGGGACAGTCCCTTTTTTGAGGTGGTGTCCCGGTGTCCCGGCTACTTGTAGCCGGGATGCCTAATTGTCCCGTTTTTTAGAATGGCGAACGACCGCGCTATTTTTACGGTCTAAGCATTTGAATCGCCGCGCCTGCAATGCAACTCTTCACCCCGACCATGGCCAGTTACCAACCACTCACCAAAAACGAACTATAAAGATTCAAGAAGTCAAGGTCTAGATCCAGGCGGCCAACAGTAAGAAGAAAGTGTCATTTTACCGATAAACTATAGACAGATTTTCCTTATTTTTTCGAAAAAGTAACAAGAATATTGAAGGGATTGTTGAGTGTACAATGTGTTGTGACTTTAATAATATATCTCTTAATTTTCGTTTCAACGTTAACATTTTCGGGAATAGGCGCGTAGGAAGGGGGGGGGGAGGATGGGGAGAATTATCCCCTCTTTTTGCCGTGACCCCCCCCCCCCACTTCAGAAGAGCAATGACCAACAATTTCGACAATTTCCCATTGTTGTTGGACGTGATCGCGAACGTATTGATGCATTTCAATGGTTGTAACATGATCTGTATCGTCACTACCCCATTTTTTTTTTATAGTTTTTACTCCTAAAAAAATGCATTAATTTGGTATTGCATTCAGACCACTTATTTTTTCTAGAACGCACCAAACACACTCTAAAAACCTTATTTTCAAAATTTTCGCCTGCGGCCCCCGTGCTGGTCCCCTAAAATAGTTGTCCCGTTTTTGGGTTTTTGTATTATGGGAGCCCTACCTGTGCTTTAGATTAGCCATGAAGGTTAGGCCTAGGCCTAGGACCAACTGGGAAGAGAGACCAAATTACAAATTAGCTAGTTGTAAGTTGTGCCTAGGCCTAGGCCTAGGCTACAAACTAACAATTTTCAACTTACCAAAAGAATTTGGCTTAGGGCCTGCCTAGGCTAGCATCCATGGGCTTATCTAAACCACAGGCCTTTCTTTCTAACCAAATAATTAATTTTGGGTAGGCCTAGGCCCTAGGCTTTGACAAATGTAAATACAAGTAGGGACCTAGGCCCTTGCCTAAAGTCAATTTGTAAGTCAAGTCATTGTGATTAATTTGGTGGAGGCCTAGCTATTTCCAGCTGTTTCAGGTCGAAAATCGAATATTATTTAGATTTTTGAAGCACTGCACTCTGGATGCTAATGCATCAAGCAAGCACGCGCGAGTGCTGCGATCTAGTGGGCACCTTGCCAACTGCTTTCATATAGTCTGAAGAGGCGGGAATTTCAATTTCCCGACTTTTGACGCGATCCCGGCGAGTTTCGGGAAAAAAACTATTTCGGGAACGAGATCGGGAAGGTGATTTCCCGATCCCGATCCCGATATGTCGGGATCCCGCACACCCCTACTGATTGATTCAATTAATATTTGAGTACCAGTGCATGTAGGCCAGCTCGTCTTCAGTCAGAGTTACTTTTCATTGACGAGGTGTGAGAATCCAAAACTTTCTTAATTTATTGAATTAATTTATCAGATCAGTCTCTTTTGCAATCACAATTTGTAAATGTGTGTCTGTGTGTGTAATTTCACTAATTTGTCATCAATATTTAATGGCTTTCTCCTGATACTTATTAACAATTTGAACTGCATGGCGCTTGGTAAGAATCACTTCTAATCACTGCAATCGCATCAACACACACTTATCTACGTCTAACGGTGACTGAACGGAAAATGCCAGTATCAGGTCGTTAATGGAGCCATAAGGTGAGTACCGGTACTAATGTATTAGCGTGAATATATGTCAGGTATGCCACCTTGACATATCTTGGTGGGTGGGAGAATGAAAGGCAGGTAGGGCTACAATGTGAAAGTACGATTGGTTCAAAAAACATATCCTACACTTAACCAAACGTGCAGTTGAGGCTGACCAGTCTTATGACTAGAAACTAGAAAGTACACTGTTTAAACAATATTTTTAATACATACTAATATTATTAGGGCTGTGCAATTCTTCATTTTTTATTTTGAGTCGAGTCCGATTCCGAGTCTTAAGTAGGCCCTAGAAAAAAGAGAAACTATAGGTTGGGAATGATAACGGATACCAACGGAAGAATAAATTTTCAAGTACGTTTTATCGGAAATTAAATTAAAGTTACCGTATTGGACCGAATATAGCACGATCTCAAATATAACACGACCCCAATTTTTCGAAATTATTTCAAGAAAAAAGAAAAAAATCAATGAACATTAAAATGTACAAGAAACATTTCTTATTTACAATGCAATGAATGAATAGCCTGAAGTGTCACTTTTACAACCAAACATTTTGAACAATGTAAGGGCCTAGTCCTATGTTTTTTAACAGAGTAGGGCCAAGCACAAGCTCACATAGGCCAACCACAGTTCACCAGTCTGATAAAGGGATTACAAATCGATAATTGTGGCCTAGAATCGATTCGGGATTGATTCCCAAGAAAAAAAACTTATTTAATTGTACGCACAATTATTTTGGTAGTCATTTTTTGCGGAGTCCGTGAACCGTGATACGCAGCGATATTCCCGCGTTTTTTTGCCGCGGAGCCCGTGATGACGTCACCCGCCCGCCTTATGGGATCGGCTGGCATCTAGTGGGTGGGCGGGGCGATGCGCAGCAGTCGATGCACGGGAGTTGTATCGCGGGTGGCCTATGTAGAGGCGCTATTTCAAATGCAAGAGCGCGGAAATAACGCGAGTGCTGTTTTTGAGATAGTATTTTCGGAAAAAAAACATCGCGCTATATTCGGTCCGATACAGTATATTTTCCCAAAAAAATGTGAAGAACGTAATTGTGAATATTCTCAAATCGATGATAAAATGAGTTTTCATAATAGCAAATTAAAGTAGGTGTAAAGTATACCCAATTTTTCATTAATTTTGTTTTTGTTATACTTTTGGTGCTCCTGTGAGGAAATCGGAAGTCTCGCAGCATTTTCTGTTGGCAAACTTTATAACTATGACATGCCGGCAACGGCAGCAAGATCGATCACGATCACTAAACTACATTACCACAAATTGAGGACTCGATTTCGAGTCTCAAATACTCTATTGTAAATTTTGGGTGCTCGCACAGCCCTACATATTATTTTGGCCAGACACCTTACATGTTTAGATTGTTATTTATTGTGACTGAACATAATTGACCGCCTTACCAAGTTTCTACCGTTGAGATCAAACCGTGGGTATATAATGTCACATTGCTATTTGGCCCGTTGTATGTGTAGCCTCTTATCTCCATGATGAAGCTATCTCAACTCAAGGTCAACCTCTCAAAGTGGCAAGATGATACAAGTGATGCACAAGGTTAGTAATTTGAGTTGAGCATCATTCATGTTTATTGTTTAATGTTTACACACATTTGGTATGGTTGCATAAACATTTTCGTAGGGCTGTGCGAGCCTAGAATTTTTAAGTCGAGCCGAGCTGAGCCAAGTATTAAAAAAAAGCTTGATTTTCGCCAGCCGAGCTTTCTCAAAAATAAAATTTAAAAATTTAAAAATTAAAAAAAAAAATGGTTAGGCTACATATTTTCTAGGGATGTCATCGGGTACCCGGTTCTAGATATTACCTGGAGCCGATTATAAGATCAGGGTATTTTTCGCGACCGTTTTTAGGCTAATTCACGGGTTTATTATTTTACGCGCTGCGTCGATGCGATCTTTCCCGTGGAGCCTGCCCGCTGCCTGCAGAGTCGATAAAGAAGACCCGGGGAAACTTCTTTGTCGACTCTGCTAAAGAGTAACTCGAGTTGACAACAGAGCGCGTTGTAAGCCAACACGTGACACCTGCGCAAACTGCGTGCGCGTTCGGTCCATCCAACCAACTCAACTCACAGCTGACGAAGAACAAAGATGGTCGGTGTGGAACTAGGTGGATTGCGATGTGATCATGTTTCTACGATCACGACGCATTGGATTGTTATTCCTTGGCTTATCTCCTTTCTTTCCTAGGCTTATTTTGCGATGAAAGCTTCAGCGCGGGCGATAGTGTGATAGGTTTTCCCACATGAGAGAGAGAGAGAGACACGTTTGCATTCTAGGCCTAGGCCTATCGCATTCTACTGCGTCGACCGTCGAGTCGACTGTTGATCGCTGGCTCAGGCTGCCGCATTCTTCTGCGAAAGTCTTTGTTGACAAGACTGTCTGTTGAGTGTTGATGAAAATGAGCGTGTGTACTGCGTGTTTTTGTAGGCTCGGCTCGAATAAATCGAGCCTAAAATCAAGCTCTACTCGGCACGAGCTCAAAACTGAAGCTCGAAAAAGCTCGAGAAATCGAGTACTCGCACAGCCCTACATTTTAGTGCTTTAAAATAGGGAATTTTGGGATTCCAAATTAGTGGAATGAAAAACATTTTACATAGGAAAAATACTGGGTCACATAACAATAATATTTAATCTTATCACATTTCAACTAGTGTCGAGTTGAGTGGTGTTCTCCACACCGATATACAGGGCACGAAACTGTTGAATCTTTTATGTGGAGATACTGATACATAATGTGTTACTGTTATGTCAGGTCCTTTGAGTCCTTAGCTTGAATCTATGAACTGTAAATTATTGTGCTTGCGCATTATGTAGCTTCCCAGTGCACGTACTACTAACACTAATTTTGTTCATATAGAGTAGGCTTCCTAGTTCCTACTGTACTAAACTCTAGAGGGTGATAATAACAAACATGCTTTTTGTTTTCAGAGTGTAAATTCGAAATTGACAGATTCTCCAATTGATGTAAAACAAAAAGAGTTAGAAGATTACTTCATGACGGACACTATCAGCAGAGCATCGCCTACGATGGCCAAGTGTGTGCAAGCCGCATTAAAACACAAGCAGTCAAAGTACAATTAGTAGGCTTACCAATTTATGTGAATTAGTTTTGATGTTAATATTGTAAGATCTTATTTGTTAAAATGAATACAACCTAGCAGTTGGATCATGCACTTATATTTTGTAAATAATTTTCAATTTTATTTTTAAAATGAAACTCTTAATCATGAAGTCATAGTGGTATTGATTGCTACTAGGACTATGTAATAGTAGTCGTATACCCTGTGATGGTAATATGATCATTAAACATTATTTATTTCAACATTAGGATACTAGTATTACTATTATTATTGTTTCAAAAACATAGGTATGCGATGCAATGATGATGCATTTTCCTTTCTGTAGAAATTAAATAGGTACTGGTACTTATAGTATTAAAGTAACTTAACCAAAAGTTGCTTTGTAGAATGTGTACTGGTATGGTAGTGGTGGTAAGCCTGATAACTACTATTCACCATTGTCATATTTAATATGTTGACTCGTTTGCCTCCACGCTAAGTTGTCGGGGATCCAATCCTTCCAAATGTCCTCGCACCACCATACGTCTCACTTCACAATGCCCGGACAAATGTATTCCATTGACTTCTATATTATACTTACTACTTTTCCTCTGACTGCACTACTAAACAATGTAACTCCTTTACCAGACTATCCGGTCTCTTCAGTTTACCCGCCTCGGTAGTACGCACTATATCCACAGCCTGCGCAATGAATTCATCTGCTTTTAATGATGTGGGTAAGATACCATATTTGGTAAATTTAATCAAATACAAGCACAGTATAATGTAAGGTTATTATTTATTAACCAAGATGTTTCAGTTATATATATTGTATAGTAGCTTGAGTTGATATACTAGTATCAGCTTTCAATATCACTTTGGTTTAAAAGAAGTACAGTACAACTAACTGTACAAACTTTCCTATGCCTTGCTTTGGTAGAACTACCTAGGCTATTGAACTAACTAGGTACTCTCGTTACAGAAGTTGTTAATGTACTAATGAAATGTTGTACCTAGTAAATAAATTATAAATTGTTTGCGCACTTGCTGTTTCTTTTTTATTTACTTACTGTAATAAGAAATTAGAAAAGGTAGTAGGGATGTCTAAGGGTACCCGGGTTACCCACACTATTTTATTTTTAAGGATTCAAATCTTTTTCAGTATTTTTTTTCATTTTTGTTTGTTGATAATTAAAATGACCTTGACAATACACTCATCCTTCATTCAAAGTTCAAACCATTGTTCCTCTATCCAGATGATAATATATGGACACAATATATTTTATGTGACTTGTAAACTGTAGGCTAGTTCTGGGATGCCCAGATACATCCACAATCTAGTCTCCCTCCACCCCAGCTGGCACCAACAAGTCAACAGAATCCAAACAGTGGCAGCTGGCGCGGGTAGATAACGACAACCTTCAAATGCTTTCTGAATGAACAAATAAAATTAATGAAGCATGATGAAATAACATAATTTAGGCATTCAGGATTTGGTAAATTGATTCCCAATCTAAATTTTACTACCCTGTGACTTCCCTTATAGCTAGCAACTAAAATTAAATACTATGTGGTAATATTGGACAAACGTTCAAGAAGTGAGTGGTTACTTGGAAGAAGACAGGTTTCATCTTTCTTAATGAGCACTCTTTTACTTTAGTGATTTTAAGCAATTAGTTGATTATTGATAATGAATAATGATCGATATACTACATGCAAATGATTTGATATCGATCAATATTGATTGTGATGTATTGTCAATGTATTGGGCCCTAGGGTAATCAATAATCATATAGGGTGAGAATACTGAATCAATTCCTTGATTACTTGATTTATTTCAGTGTGATTTTATCATCAGCTTAGAGAGTGAGGTAGGCAGTCTCTGTAGTCTCGTCTCATGTTGCAAGAATAATTTAACTGCCTCGCGCGTGGTAATGTTGTCAAAGAGAACGACAGCAAATTCTCATTCTTGTGACAAATCTGGAAGATAGATCTTGGGCACGAACAAAGCCACTCATCTAGTTTCTCTAGAGCCAGCGGTTTAGCCGAGGTTGTTTAACCAGTTCCCACTCGAGCACTGAAGTTAAGCAGCCTTCGGGTGTGGTTAGAGGTAAAGTGGGTGACCGCTCTGCCCTGAAACTCGCTTATACTGCTGGTTAGAGCAGATGGAAGGTTAGAGAGCTAGTGTAACGGCTTCGTTCTCATCGACTTCTGCTCGGCAGTCCGTGTTAGTGGAGGAACTTATACGACTGTCAAGGTTACACCATCCTTCCGGATTGGATGTTAAGCCGTTGTCATCTTGGTACTTTTCGAAAGGAGTAGGCTACGTGCGGTACCGGGTTTCCCCTCCTCCCTTCTGTTCATACTCCATACTCATCTATCACCACTCATCGTCTCGAATAGCCAAAGTGCATTAATATGAGACGTTAAGCAATATCCAATCAATCAATTTAGAGCCATGGGCAAAGCACATATCACTAAAAGTCCGGTGCGTGATTGCGCTGTTTGTTTGGAGACAGGACAGGTGCGTTGCTACTGTACCTACAAGTCGATGTACTGACAAACGTCCACTGCGACGACTTGCAGGAATGAACAGATTGTGGTACGTGATCTTAGTGTTGACTTAATTCATCTTGATTTCAAACAGTGCAATTACGGTTGTGAGGTACCTACAAGGAATTATATTTCCAGAAATCTTGCCCC
>JAMZAV010006564.1:0-34479 GCA_024449915.1 Sweltsa coloradensis
TAGACTATAAAATTTGTGACTTATGTGACAATAATAGATGCGTTGGTCTAAATGACCGTGAGCGACTAATAACGCAACAAAAGGGTGCGATTACTCTTGGGTTAAAACAAGCCCTCGTTAATTCAAACTCGGTTAGTTTAAAATTTGACATATTTCAAATGAAAACATTGGTCCTGACAGTCATTACATTATTTTACCATGTATTAGATTTGGTTACTTTGAAGTTTTCTTTAATTAATTTTTCAAAACAGTATCTAGGCCCAATCAGACAATGAGTGTGCTAAATAGCTCGCTTAGTTTGAAGAACTTTTTCTACCGATGTACAAATTTCAGGAATTTAGCACTAGTTACGATTCTTTATTTAGAATCCTACACTAGAGCTAGGGCCTACCTGTTGAGAGTTCGCTTGTACTTGGTGGCAGACGTAGACAAACATTCCAAACATGCTTAACAAATTAAGTTATACGCTTAGCTAATAGGTAGTTTCTCACGTAAAATGGTTTCACGAGATCACTTGATTCTTAAAGAATCTATAAAAATATCCGAAAAGTTGAATCATTTGCAATTAAAAGTGTCAGTAAACAAAATTCCGGCGGCTGTTCTGCATGGTTTTAAATGGGATTGCAGACATCGTCCTGACTGTTTGTCTGCAGGGAATGTGACATGCGTGTGCGGTTCTGCGCAATGACGTCACACACAGGCTAGTCGTAACTAACACTATTTGTCAATGTTTTTGAACATATGAGCATTTTCAAATGAATTATTCTTTTCCTTGCTCCTGATGTCGGCTACCTACTTACCTACATGTCTTTTATTACCTACACAGCTGCAAAAATAACGATTTTCCAAAAGTAAGTACCTACATAAAGAAAAAAATGAATTGTAGCCAAGGGGAAAATAAATTTTTATGTTTTAACTTTTAATTTTAATTTTTTTTAATTAACAAGAGTTTAGGCCTTCATGGTTATAAGTTTTCTTAACAAATTAAAAATAATCATAGAAAATTAAGTTTGAAATACGTAACTGTAACTGTCAGTCTATTATACTAGGAAAACGCTTAAGTCCCGCCGCGTTGTTGGATGAGCGTAATTGGTGCATTGAGCTGCCATGTGTTATGCGGATTTTCTGTTGTTCTGTGAAAAAATCATTACTAAGTTGAAATTTTTTTTAAAAATTATTCGATTGGCACAAATTTTACACAAATATATGAATTTATAAAATTAAGGTTCTGTGAAAAAATTATTACAATTGGATAAAGCATGTAGGTGTTATAAGTCAAAGAATTGTTTTAAAAAAGAAAAAAACGTAAAATTTCGATTTTCATGAGAAATAGTTTTTAGATTGCGCTCAAATTTCACACGAATACCTAAATTCATAAAATTAAGGTTCTGTGAAAAAATCATTAAAATCGGATAAAGCATGTAGGTGTTATAAGCTGAAGAAATTTTTTTAAAATCGAAAAAAATCGTAAAATTGCGATTTTCATAAGAAATAATTTTTCGTTTGCGCTCAAAAACGTGTCAGTTCTTCGTTCAGAGATTTTGAAGGCCTCCATAAAATTGCATCGCAAGTGGAGTAACGGTTTAGCCGGAATCGTGTTAACAGACACACAAAAATACAGAAAAAAAAACATTCCGGATTATTTTCTCCAGTGTAGTGAAATGGAATCTTCGCTTCGCTCGCTACGCTCATCCAAAAACCAGAAAAGTGTAAATTGTGTATGTTTATCCCCTATCCCCTATGTATATTTTTTTGCCATTTGACTAGTGCAGTCAGTGGCCGTATTTTATTCCTTTCTTCTGATTGATCGAGAGCAACAACTCAACGATAAAATAATAACAATCAAAAAGGTGGCTGCAATATCGACCGATAAGACTTATTCTATCAGAGAGATGTAGGTAATATCCAACCAAATACAAAAATTTGTAAAAAAAAAAAAAACAGCCAAGCTCTCCTTCAAAAGTCTTCAGCTGTGAATGCTGTGAGATATTGAAGTTGAGCCAAGCTTTTTATTCTTTCTCCTAGTTTTGCTTTAAAATAAGTAAGATCATTTTGGCCTGTTGACGAGCGCCAAGCCAACGATTTTTGTGGTAAAAAAGTAAAATTTTTAACTCAAAATCATAAAAAAATTCTTGCTTGAACCAAATTCAATGGCCAAGCCATTTTTTTATGATTTCGAGTTAAAAATTTTACTTTTTTACCACAAAATCGTTGGCTTGGCGCTCGTCAACAGGCAAAATGATCTTACTTATTTTAAAAGCGAAACTAGGGAGAAAGAATAAAAAGCTTGGCTCAACTTCTATATCTCACAGCATTTCACAGCGAAGACTTTTGAAGGAGAGCTTGGCTGCGGTTTTTTTTTTCACAAAATTTTTGTATTTGGTTGGATATTACATCTTTTTGTTGTTCGTTTGCTATCAAGGTGTGAATGATGGACTTTGAATGATTAAATTTTGTTAAGTTCAAAGTAGTTTTTTGACATTTTTGGGCCCACGGTCCCCCCAAAGATACCCCTTGTGTTTTAAGCACTAGATATTTATAATGGTTAAGAGCATGTTTAATTTCAAGCGTGTACAAATTACTATGCCTGAGTAATTATGCATTTTGATTTTGATTTTCCCCGGTCCCAATTGCCCGGTTTTGGTTATATGAGGTACATCTGAGTGCGGCCCAAGTTTCAAAGTTCTAAGATGAACCGTTTTCTCAGTATAGCATATTATTCATAAGAGTACGGAATTACCTACTTTTGATAATTTTGATTTTCTCCGGTACTCGTTACCCAATTTTGCTTTCCATATTCAAAAGTGATAAAGAATGAGAGATATCAAAATGTATTCCACGTTTGAAACATCTCAGTTGTAGCGTTTTCTTTGAATGATTCATTTCTTAAAGTTCAGATATGTTTTTTGTCATTTTTGGGCCCATGATCATCCCCAAATTTAGCCCCTTGTGTTTTGGACGCAAGATATTTATAATGGTTAATGGCATGTTTAATTTCAAGTTTGTACAAATTACCACGCCTTGGTAATTACGCGTTTTGATTATCATCCAAATTTTGATTTTCTCCGGTCCCTGTTACCCGATTTTGGTTTTGAAAGCAAAAGTCACTGCGTCTGAAGTACATCTAAGTGTGGTCCAAGTTTCTTAGTTCTAAGGTTTACCGTTTTCTCTGTAGGCTAAATTAATCTCCGCAGAGAACTCCTAGCCAGCCAGCCACCAGCCAGCCGAAAGGAATTTGACGATGTTGAGAGCCTTTTTTAACACAGAACGAGTTGTCGGATCGGGTTGATTTTTTTTGGTATGTCATGGACCACATACCAGGTCATATACCGAGTTTCAAGATTGTAACTCTTTCGGGGCGGCGTGTGCAGATAGCTGAAAACCCCCCAACTCTGGTAGCTGTATACAGGGCTGGAGTTCGTGTCGCCTAAGCAGTCGCATGCGCTTGTCTGCCGGGCGACGACCGTCGCCCTAGATAGATACAATGTATAAAAAAATCAATGCCATATATTTTTGGCCAGAAATAATGTTAAATCTTTTCTCCGGATTAATTTATGATCATTTAAACAAGTCACTAATAATAATAAGTAATAAATAGTGGTGGTATGGCAGCGGGTACCCTTTACCAGCCCAGTGCAAGCGGGTAAAGTTCCTACTTTTCAAGACTGTATCACTATCTTGTGGTGCAGTCCGCATAAATGCCTAAATTTTATGATATGGGATACATAGTGTGTTTTGGATGTTTTTAGAAAATGTTCAGTCAATGATATTTTCATTATCGAATATCAAAATGCTGTTGAATATCGATTATTGAACGATTTGCAACCCTACTTCTATCTACATTATTTGAATTGTTCTTTTACCGGTACTAATCAAATATGTCAGCTTCCATTACACCTTAAAGGTAAGCTGTTGGATCCTATCTCAACACTCGATCTTATACCGGTAATCTATTCAACCACTATTAAGAGAGGTTGATTTCTTGTGGGGTTTAAGTTGGATTACAGGAAAGTCACAAAAAGCAAATTATTTATGGTGATCTTCATTTATCTACAATATTACGTTACAAATTACAAAAAGTCAACAAGATTTAAGAGGAAAAATAGGACATGTGTTTTTAATCAAATTCCTGTTTGCTCGGACGACCGACAACAGATGTGTAAAATTTTGGGTAGTTATCATGGACGCAGAAATATAAGGCTCTAAAAAACATTGCTTTCAAATAGGACTAATAACAAAACAAATGATTTTCATGATTTTGGATTTTGTTTTAAAGTCCAAAATTGACCATATTTGTAGATTTATCCTTGCTCATTTACATATAATACTGTTAATCTACATCTGTAGGGCTGTCCATGTAGGTATGTTTTATCGACAACTATCTAAACTATAAAACACGTTTTAGAAACCTGTACAAAATATAGTAATGACAGAAAAGATTTTAAATTAAAATCTTCCCTCAAAGAAATTTTATCAGACAACTCCACGACAAGCGATAATGTTATTAATTTCTTACGTAAAGTAAACCTTTTAAATTCAATTTGAAATTCATATATATTTAGCAATCAGAAAATTTGATGGGCACTGATAACTTTACTGTTTTGTGCCCTAAAACCCCAACTAACTAACTAACTAACTAACTAACTAATGTAAAGTTTCACTTTCATATACTGGATTCTCCCTGGCCGAGCAAATAGCTATTTGACAACACTGTCAACATGTGCCCCGTTCCCTTTTAAAAAATAACAAGTAAAGGCTGGTTTATGATTGACGTCAACGCTGGGAGAAGTGAATCGAAACACAATTGTGATGGAAACGGAAAGCGAGGCGTCTACGATTGACAGAAATCGGTACCACTTCGTTATTCAAAAAAAAAAAAAAATATAACGTCAAATAAAACCTTAGTGCCTAGCTGTCCAAGCAGACGTTGTTGGTCATGTTTGTTTTGTTCTTTGTTCTGTCCCGAGGCGAGTACATAGCATTTGCGCATGCACGACGATCACATTGCCGAACGAAACGTTAATGTAGACGCCAAAGTTAGGACTTGACAAACTTAGCCACTCCGTTTTCCATTCCCGTTCACTTCCCGTCAATCATAAAAGCTAAGCTGTAAATGCTATGTGTTATCTTTCGCATTCACGTCTCCCCATGTTGGCGTCAATCGTAAACCGGGCTTAACTTTAAAAGTTACTAAATTTAAGGTTTCATGTTAATCATCCATTTAGCCACTACACAACTCTGTGCATTAGGTACTTATTTATCTATTGATAATGACTATTGAAAAAAGAGAGACAAATGCTACTCAGGTTGGGAGAGAAAGGAGTTACCTGAGAGTGTGACATTATAATGTAACTCCGTAACTTCTGCGTAACCTTGTATCTCATAGCGTTTTTTGCCCTTCTGGGACTTGCCAAGCAGATCATTAGAGATATGTCAATACCCATGTTTTTGTACGGACTGGATACTCATACACAATACCCAGATATCAGCGGTACGCAGGGTGCGAATTAACGACTTTGCAGAGGGGGGGGGGATGGCTTAGAACAGTACTTGCGGTGGCAAACCGGGGTCTGGAGCGAAGCCCCAGCCGCCGGAGGCGAATTTTTTTGGTGTATTATTGCCCTTCAGATGGTATTAGAAGCGATCTGAGGAAAATATTTGGGGGTATTATTGCTCTCAACATGGTCTTAGAAGCGATCTGAGGTATTATTTTGATAGGAATTTGTAAATTGACGCATTATTTATTAACATTACGAGATAAAGTCACTTGATATGTTATGAGATGAGATGGGAATCCAGAGGTGGGGATTTAGCCATCCCCGGCAGGGATACCTTTCAGTAAAACAGAGCCAGGGATGAAATTTCCAGAGGGGGGGAAATCCCCCCCATCACCCCCGTCAATCCGCACCCTGGCGGTACGTTTTCTTGTTATTTTCACGACAAGACATGATGACAGACCGGCTAGTACAGCTCGACCAAGGGTCTGGTACACCATGTCTGGCTTAAGAGGAAATAGGACTCATTTGGTAGTTGGCAAATAGCTATTCCCTTGGCCAAGAAGCATCTGACGTACGCCTATGCAACTATGCAAAGTTGTCATTAAAGCATACACGGACAGCCCTACAGCCATAGATTTAAAAAAAATTGTCTTAATCAACCAGACAACATTCACGAATATAAGGCCTAGTAAATTTGGGACTTTTTAACAAAATCGTGATTTGTGAAAACTAATTAATTTTTTATAAATTATTATTTTAGAAATGCGTTACTGTATTTCCACTTTTGTGACATCTGTTCAAAATTTCAAACACCTGTGATATTCAGTCGAGCAAACGGCAATTTGCTTAAAACGCATGTCCTATACTCTCTTAAAGGCATTAAATCACAATGGATGAAGTATTTTTTTAATACAAGAAGGTGTACAAAAAATAAGAATGCCGGACATTTTGGCAACCTTGGATGAGGCCTATACCCTATACAACGGTTTGTTTTGACGCGCGCCTGGGGGCATGTGACGCGGGTGGATGGGGACCTGCTGAGCTGACCGAGCCGGCCGGGCGAGGGTAGACACTCGGTTAGAACACGTGTTGTATTTAGTAAGGGGTTGACATTCTGTGTGGATGGAGTGTTCGCAGATTTGTTCTAGCACAGTGACAGCTCAACAAGTGTTTTATGTACTAATTTAATTAATGTGATAGTGAATAGCATTACAAGGTTTGTCGAGATATGTGAAGAGTACGGATGGCTCAGTGACTTCAGTTAACAAACATGCCTATATAGTTGAAGTGTGGATTTTGTCTTCTTTTAGGTTCTAGTAGTTTTTAAAGTTAGTGATACGTGTGTCATACAAAGAGACGGCAAACATACCGAATAATTATTAGTTTTATAAATAATTACAGTGACTACAGTTAACAAACATAGTTGGAAGTGTGGATTTTGTCTACTTTTAGGTTCTAAGTTGTTTTTAAGTTCGTGATAAATGAGTCATACAAAGAGACGGCAAACATACTGAATAATTCTTATTTTTATAAATAATTAATGTGTGACGCGTGAGTGTTTAAATGTGGATGTATTGGACAACAAAATCAAAATCAGGTTTATGATACAGAAATGTGGTTTTCATATAATTCCGTGGGTTAAAATCGTGTTACAAATGTATACACTGTTCTAATCCTTACAATGATAAAGAAATCATTAAAGTCGAATCACTTTTAGTCAAAGAGTCCACAGTACTCCCGTATGCGACTTGAAATCCTTTAGATATATCGTTGTTCTTTACACGTGGAGAGTAACAAAAACTGTTGCCTAGCAGTGTTGAGAGAATGAATGTTAATAATATGCTCGAACCCATCATGGATAGTAATACAATCGAAATTAGCACGCAAATTTTTGATTTTTTCCGATTCGTGACAATATAAGCACTCTGTGTCGGTATCCATTGATGTACATTCATTACAACTACACCATTTAAGATCACCTTTCCTGCCACTAAACTGTTTTATCCAGGCTTCTTTTTCTTTATTTTTCTTTAGATTTTTCCTCTGTTCACTTTCTGTGTATGAAGGCTCGAAAATGAAGGGAGCTAATCCTAACACCCTGTACATAGAACAAACACTTTTCAACTGACCCGTCCTGTGCCCGATGGTATTGAATGGGCGGGCAGTGAGCGGCCGCATTTACTCGAGTCGATCGGTAGCGAAGCTCTGTAGCCATCCAGCTACGTCACGGGTGGTGACGTCACGCACCATACAATTTCCACAATATTGGTCGTACCATGTTTAAATATTGACCGATTTAATTCATTTTTTTTTCTAAATTCTTAAAATAAATTTAGGTTTAACATAAGTAAGCAACAAGTCAATGTGATAGTATGGCTTTAAAAGAGAAAATGACTGTGCAATAACGTGTCTGGTTTCCGGTGTACATTTAAATGACCGGATTGAAATGCTGTGATAATACAATCATTTTTGTTTTCTTTGACATACAAGTTTGACGGGTACCGGTATCAAATATTGAAAAGTTGTAACTTTACTCGCGTGCACCGGGCAGGTTAAGAGTAGGCCTACCTGTTGATGTCCCCAATTAAATATCAGCGCACAAACAAACAGTACAGCCTAACCTCTAGCAGGGCTATGCTGGAAGTAAAGGTGGACCCCGTTAATTTGGTCGTCTATCCCACAGGCAGATATATACCGGGGCTAGGAGTGTCATAGGGTAGGAGCTCCACAAGTGTGATGTAGGCATTAGATAACATAAATAAATATCCAATACGGTATATAATATAAAAAACATGCGGGTTTGACAGGTACCGGTATCAAATATTGAAAAGTTGTAACTTGACTCGCGTGCACCGGGCGGGTAAAAAGAAGCCGTTGATGTCCTCAATTAAATATCAGCGCACAAACAAACAGTAGAGCCAAACCTCTAGCAGGGCTATGCTGGAAGTAAAGGTGGAGGAAGCTAATGCGGGTACTTTAGAGTGTGAACGGAGTATTTTATTGAGTTTTAGGCATGTTTTTTTATAACACTCGACTGGTTACTGGTGAGTGGGGATGATTGTTGTAATTGCACTATTATATTATGTTTTGTGACTTGACTTGACATTGGATTTCCTCATTATTGTACCAAGATGCTGCATACATCGTATACCCTTTTTTTGGTATACAGATGGGTACCGGTATAGGTCGTTTTTGGGTATATGCCATATACCCGCGTAGGTATACCTCCCATGACACCACTGCCAACTATAAATTAATAAAATCTGTAGGCCTATATGTATTTCCAAAACCATATTTTTAAGTACGGTAAGTTTCCTTTGCACACCGACTCAAAAGCCCCCATTATTTTCTTGTGATTGACACTTAAGCCTGCTCGTGATTTCTTTTGATGGAGCATGACAGGTTGGCCCGTGTAGAGTTCTATGAACATAAGCTTGTGTAATGGGTAAATATTTGAAACTCGAATAATATTCCCAAATAGATATGCTTATCAACTTCTATAATATTCGATTAATTTTTTTCTTCAAAAACACCATTTTTGTGGTGCCGGTTTGGCGGGCAGCCCCGAGTTTGACAATTGTTTCTTCAGAATCAGCTATGGCTATGAAATTTTACAGCATTTCATTCTTTTTTGTGAGGTCATGGGTGCCTAGTGCCCCATCTACATAGGTTCGGTGTAGAATTTGGTCCAGAGTATTACTCTGCCGATTGTCCAAGTCCTGTCGAAGTCCATCTCGCAAAGCTAGTAAGTAGGAGAGTATTATAGCCTACTCCCCGAAAACTAGAGGCGACCTCTGGCAGTCGTTGTTTTGGACCCCTCCCTCTCCCCTCGACGACCACCTCACCGACGATGATTACGACGATACGAACGATGACAAAGACTCCAGAGACGTGAGAAACCCCTCCTTTCCTACCTCTGCCTGTGTCTGTCCCAAGATCAGTAAAATATCTTGGATTTTTCCGGCATGTGTCTTTCTTCCCCCTCACATCCCTTTGGCTAGAGTGGCACTTTTATAGTTGTCCAACGGATTGGATTGGATATTGCTTAACGTCTATTAATGCACTTGGGCTATTCGAGACGATGAGTGGTTGTAGATGAGGATGAAGTATGAACAGAAGGGACGGAGGCCATGTCATTGGAGCTGGGCCTATTCCATTCTCAACAAAAGTCGACAATACTATCCCAGTTAAACTTCTATAAAATGTTGTTTGTAATCATAAATTATTACAAATCCACATTATTATTGGATGAGCGAAGCAAAGACTTCAATTTCATTGACCCCCCCCAAAAATTTAGCTTGGGTGTGACCAAACGGGTGGGGCTACAACGTTCATATTATACATGGACATTAAGGTTATGGTGATGTAGTACTTAACCTTTTGAAAGAAAAAGTTGAAAAAGTTAGCCGAAATCCATAGAAATAAAGCTTTTAATATAAGTTTTTTACGGTAAATAATACCAATTGACAGGTAACAATAGAAATTTGACAACAATCACCTACAATGCGTAGGCAGCAAAACAATAGCACTTGTAAAAGTAAAGATATCCCACGCAAACTAAAAACTTTAAAAAGCTCATCCATCAACGCGGTGGGACTTAAGCGTTTTCCTAGTTTATTATAAAAATAAATTATATTTAGAATCTACCGCTCAGGCACATAACTGATTTTCAGTGGGGGACATTAAATTTAATGCCGACCAAGCTTATAATTTTATTATGTGCCTCGTTGCTAGGACGGCTCCAGAGTCACCGTTTACATATATTCCATGGACATAAGTCCACATTAAAAGTTAAAATCTGTTTGCCTACAGCCTAAGGTGGAAATCAAAACCTGGACCTTCTGCATTGGAGTTAGAGCCTCTATAACAACAAGACCAACGAATCACACAAAATTATTATTATTTATTTGTTGTTGGGACAGTTTGGTCCTTTGAAGACGTCATTATACTGCAACTAAATCAATATTTCTCGTTAAAATCCGACAAGAGTAGGCATTTTTTCTTTCATGCTTGGGTGCAGTCAAGCAGGGGCGTAGTCAGGATTCTGATTCGGGGCAGGGGGGGGGGGGGGAATTTTGGGGTTTTTTATTAACAAATGTGTAGAACTGCCCACAAAACTGTCATGTCGGGAAAAGTACGTACCCGGGTGCAATGAGGGGTCTATAAGGCGATGCCAACAAGCTAGTGCGAGTCTGGGGCGGGCACATAGCCCCGATTTTTTTAAACATTGCAAATAGTGACATTTACTATTTTTTTTAGTGCTTTTGCCGATAATTTATAAAATTGTGAAGTCCACATACTGTCAGTTCAAAATCTTGGCATATGTATGGCCTACATAAGTATGCCACATAGTACATAGTGCGATTTAGTATTATTATAAACTAGGAAAACGCTAAAGTCCCGCCGCGTTGATGGATGAGCTTTTTAAAGTTTTTAGTTTGCGTGGGATATCTTTACTTTTGCAAGTGCTTTGTTTTGCTGCCTACGCATTGTAGGTGATTGTTGTCAAGTTTCTATTGTTTCTTGTTAATTGGTATTATTTACTGTAAAAAACTTATATTAAAAGCTTTATTTCTATGAATTCTGGCTAGCTTTTTCAACTTTTTCTTTCAAAAGGTACTACATCACCATAACCTTAATGTCCATGTATAATATGAACGTTGTAGCCTCACCCGTTTGGTCAGAATTGGCCCAAATGGCACGAAAATATCGTACAAAAAATCAAAAAACTTATATTAAAAGCTTTATTTCTATACATTCTGACTAACTTTTTCAACTTTTTCTTTCAGAAAGCAATACATCATTATTACCTTAATGTCCATGTGAAATATGAACGTTGTAGCCCCACCCGTTTGGTCAGAATCGGCCCAAATGTCACGAAAATATCGCACTAAAAATCGAAAAAAAAATCGTAAAATCTTCATGAGAAATATTTTTCGATTGAAATTTTCATCAAGATCGGATATGCCGTTTGCCCGGTAGAGAGCGAACAAACAGACGGAAAAACAAACAAACAAAAAAACAAAAATTAAAAAAAAAAAAAACACCTGAGCTAAATTTTTTGGGGGGTCGGTGAAATTGAAGTCTTCGCTTCGCTCATCCAAAACCCTTCTTCTGATTTCGGGGGGGGGGGGATCGGACACTGCCCCCCCTCGCTACACCCCTGCAATAAAGCATTCGTTCATCATGTTCCCGTGTGTATGTAGTGAAACTGTGCAAGACTCGTGCGGTCATAGATGTAACAGATTGTGCGGTCCGGTCACAGCTCAGTACTCGGTACAAGATCAATACTCCATCTTGCACACGCTGCTGCAGTCTGGTGCACTGGGTAACGATCGAGATGAGCCTGCTCCAGTTGTAATGAGGTCACATCCGCAGGGCGTGGGTTTGAACCCAGGTCTCTCTCTCTCTCTCACACACCTCATCGATGCGATGTTTTTGGTTTTACCCTGGCTGGCGCGTCGACTCTTCACTGAAACCCAAGGGATTTCCTTGATAATTAGTGTCTGACGGGAACGGGTTCAGTGGCCGGGTTTACCCCGTCTGGGCGCGGTGTAGAATTTGAATTTGGTCCAGCCAGGGTAGATTCTTCTGCCGATCGTAGAAAGCGAGAAAAGAGGCAAAGTTCATTTCACAAACACCGGCTAGTAAGTAGAGGCGGTGGGGGGGGGGGGGGGGGGCGGGGGGGACGACTGCCAAAGCTCGCCTCTAGTTTCGGATAGTAGAATACTCTCCCCCCCCCCCCCCGACAACGAGTACACAAAAGAAAAAGATGACCACGGCGTAAGACCCCGTCCCGTGGATAGATTTGTCCAGCTGTATCGTCTTTCCTCCCCACATCCCCTAGGGTAATTTCGCATTATAACCTAACAGTTGACGCGCCCTTACTCTACACTTTATATAAAATAAAAACCGTGCACATTGTATTTATTTGTTTCATTTTTTTTATTTCAGTTTCGTTCACATACAATGTGCGTTTTTATCGTGGGAGAATGTCGATTAGCTTTTCAAAACAATAATTTTATTCCTGACGATTTTGTTTTCGATATAGACTTGAACATGTTTATTATGTTGTGGTTAACCAATGATGTGGATAAAATCTTAAAACGGACGCTGGTACACGCTTTTCTGTATTCCCAGCCACCTTGAGTCCGCTTGAGTCGATGTATCAGAAACGATCAGAAACTTTGCTGTATGGCATGTATATGGAAACTGTACTAGGAAGCTTCGCAAACGCTTTTTCGGGCGCGTTGTTGGATGAGCGTAATTTTTTTAAACAAAAAAATCGTAAAATTGCGATTTTCACGAGAAATAATTTTTCGATTGCGCTCAAAAACGTGGCAGTTCTAAGTTCAGAGATTTCAAAGGCCTCCAGAAAATTTCATCGCAATTGGAGTATCGGTTTAGCCGGAATCGTGTTAACAGACACACAAAAATAACAGAAACACAAAAATACAAACAGAAAGAAAGAAAAAAAAACATTCAGAATTTTTTCTCCTGTGTACTGAAATGGAATCTTCGCTTTGCTCGCTACGCTCATCCAATAACATTTATAGAGTTGTGTGAAGTTGATTACTCTGATGCTTTGCAGCCAGATAGATGCTGATGTCAAATGCTATAGATAGAGATACATTTTTTGGCGTTTAAGGTTTTTGATGCTAAATCAGTGAACAAATTTGGTATAATGCTACAAAATGCTAATTTTACTAAAAATAATGTTTTTCCATACCCTTAGAGAACTAGTTTGGCAATGTATTCTAACATGTGTTGTGGCTATATTGAATTGAAATGTTCCCAAAATTCATCATTAATCATTAGAAGTGCAAGAAACACACCACATTTAGGGTTTTAGTGGAAAGGAAAAAATAAATGCTACAAAATGCTAATTTTGAAAAAATTAATGCTAAATAATCTAAATTTAAATGCTAAAAAAACGTATCTCTAGGTATAGAGAACACTCTAAACGTGTATGGTGTTGAGCCTCTCTGTACTTATACAGAACATGACTTGCAGTCCGAACTTTGATGATGATGATTTTGTTACTAAATGGCTCATAGTAATGCACTATGTCTAAGGCTATTCGAGACGATGAGTGGTGATATATGAATGAGGGACGAGGGTGAAGTTCGATTAAAAATAATCCATGCTTCGTGCGGGATTCGAACCCACGTCCTCGTAGAACTACGGACCTTGATCGAAGACCCTGTCGACGACAACTATAGTTCATATCACTTGGAAGCGTATCGGTGGTTCATACTCGTCGCCTTACTCTTATCTTATCAGTTCAAGAACTACTACGCAACAAATCTACGGTTTCCAATCAAATAAACGGTCCTTTTTTAGGATCACTACCAGTACATGTGTGACGAAACTTCAAGCAATTGCGTATTATCGGTTTCTTTGAGCTTCAATAACATCTTGGTGTATATAACCATGGATGTTACAATACAAAGTCCATGATATATAACCAAATATAAACATTCCACCTTGTATAACAGCTATGTAAGGTAGCACTGTACCCATACACATCTCATGACATTTAACAACATTGGGTGGAACTGGGTCGAGGTTTTGCGTAATGTTCTGTGACCTTGATGGTTTGTTCCTGCTTTCAATGGAGAAAGTTCTGTTCACGTCTGTTACGCTGTTTAGCAAAAGTGAAAAGCATCGTTACTAGATTGGTACCTAGTGGTACCAATGGTGGTACTAGCCAAGCAAGACTTGTGTTCAGTGACTGTATGTGAGATCGCAGCTCGACTCATTGTTATTTATCATTGTTTTCAATCCGTGTCTTGCTTTTCACTCCCCCCCCCCCCCTTAAAATGTGTACGTGTATTTATCCACGCGCAGGTCCTATTACATCCCACACCAAATTTCTGCATATTCTAACATTAGTATTTCTTACACTTTCTCTTTGTTATATAATTGAAAATATATTGATTTATATGGCCGCTCCACTTGTAGTTGCTGGGTTTTAGGATAAGGTTTATTGTGAAAATGTTTCACAACATTATAATATTATCTTCCGCCAAGCGTCCTCCCCAATATCTACAAAGTCGCCATTCATAAAAAAAATATTGCACAAAAAAGTTGTCATTTAGCAAAAAAATTAAATTGGCAACACAGGATTTGTCCCCTAAAAAAATCACTAATTACAATAATTGACCTCGTATAGCCCTGCAATGATCAACCGGTCTCGTTCTCGTCATGGACGGGACAGTGAAGGTGAAGCTACAGTAAAATACCAAAACTAACTGAACTATAGTGCTGATTGCTGGCTTGAAATTCACCATAATCGACCACGCTCTAAACGCATACTAGGAAGCTTCGCAAACGCTTTTTTGTGTAAGTTTTTAGTTTAAGTGGGATTAAGTGGGATACCCTTAAATTTTGCAAGTGCTTTTTGAACGCATTGTAGGTAATTGTTGTCAAGTTTCTATTGTTACTTGTTAATTGTTATTATACACCTCAAAAACTCATATTAAAACCTTTATTTCTATGGATTCTACCTAATTTTTCCATTTTTTCCTTTCCAAAGGTACTACATCACCATAACCTTAATCTCCGTGTAAAATATGAACGTTGTAGCCCCACCCGTTTGGTCAGAATCAGCCCAAATGTCACGAAAATATCGCACTAAAAATCGAGAAAAATCGTAAAAGTACGATATTCATGAGAAATATTTCTTCGATTGTACCCAAAAACGTGGCAGGTCTAAGTTCAGAGATTTCGAAGGTCCCCTCCAATTTTCATCAAAATCGCATTTTTGCCGTTTGCCCGGTAGAAAGTGAACATACAAAAAAAAACAAAAAAACACCTGAGATAATTTTTTGGGGGCTCAGTGAAATTGAAGTCTTCGCTTCGCTCATCCAATAATTGTAGACCATGGAAGTTCATGACCCTAATATGTTGCTTGCCTTACGGATTATGAATTTCACAAATAATTGTGTTTGTTCCGTGTGAATGTGTGGGAATGTTTATGTTCAATGGTTAATTAGTGATTTCATTTCATATTTTGATTGCGACACATTATGTCATTGTTCTCGAGTCTCGACGACGAAATACATTGGAAACTCGTCCTAGGCCTCGCTCTGAAACTAGTCGTTTCTCGTTGTTTATCGTGATTGCGGACGTCACCAGCTGCGCATGCAGGACTTGGTTTTCCTAGTTCGTTCTCGTAGGATGACGTGTGTTTCGCGAGAACTTGGCCGGCAGCCAACGAGGCTAGACGTCACGTGATCGATCAGCTGCTCGCTAGAGGAAGCTGGACCGACGACCTTGTCGAGTGCGCAGATACAAAATATAAATCACTGAACGTGTCGGAACAAGGCTGTTGAGTGATGCAGTGCATGTGTCATTGACAAATTATTGATGTTCTGAGAGTGGTAAAAGCAACACTTTCGTACGACGATCGAGAATGGCTCGATTTTAAAAGACGAATTAAAAGTCATTGATTTACATACAAGAAAATTGGGTACATGTTCATTATCGGGACCCCTCAAAAGTGAAAAGTTCTGGGGGGGGGGGGGCATGAAGTGCGTTGCCGTGGTCAGCTAGAGCCCCCCCCCCATCACCACTAACCTTTTTCGGGGAGGACCTGATAATGAACAAGTACCGAAAATTGAACCATTTGATGAAATACTCGATGAACTCGTTCATATATTAAGTTTGGAACTTCCTAGTCTTGTTTTATGAAATCCGAAGTGTCTCTACGGGACATGGGTTTCGAAATTCGAATCCCTCATAATGCATGTTTTGTTTTCTTAGATTCCGTTCATTGTTCGACAACAAATTTGCAATGAATATCCACCAAACAAACTGGATGTTTACATTTTAAAAATCAAATGCTCTTTTACTTCATTTTGATCTACAGACACAAAGTGTCAGTCAAATGCAATAAAAATAGATTTTAAAAAAAATGTTGATCTATATTTAATAAACGGATGTCTATAAAAATAAATAGTTTTGTATCCATAGGCCTACACCGTTATCAACAGTTCAACACTATATGGCTACCACACATTCACACTCTAAAACTGTCACATAAAAGTGGATACTGCTATTCGTTTCCGCTTCCGTCATATAGGCTACCTAGGTTACCGTAGTAGGCTACACTCATGGCATTTGCAAAGTAAATAAAAGGTGAGTATGAGCTCACAACAATCCTTGTCATTGAAGCATGTTCCCTGTTTTTTTGGTTCAATGGAAAGGGCTTTTTCCCTTAATTAATACTTGTTTACAGGCTCGTGTTGTGTGATGGTCTGAGTCACGTTGTGACAAAACCTAATTATGAATCAGGTCTGAGTCATTGTGAATACTGATGCCGTGATGCGCAAGGAATGCGCCTAGGACTTTGATTGTTATTATATGAGTTACTAATGACTAGCCACAGTGGCGTAATTTCGGGCAACCTCCCTCCCCCCCCCCCCCAAATTTGATAAACAGAGCACAATTTTGGGCATAGGCTGATTTTGAAAACTGACAATTTCACATTTAAAAATTATCGACGAAACCACGCCAAAATAGAAAATTTCCCACCATTTCCCAAGGTTCAAAACAGTAAACTACCTGGGGACCTCCCCCAATACCACCCTCCCCCCGATTGTACCGAGGATACATACTTTCCCAAACATTTGTTTCATGGGCGTCTTGGGCAAAGTTCCCCCCCCCAAAGGAACTTTGGAAAAATTTTAAGTTACTTCTGCCTAAAAAGGAACTGAAACGTTCCTCGTTCCTCAAAAAGGAACTTAGTTCCTTTCACGTTTCTTACACCATCACTGATTTAAATAATAATAAATGTGATAGGAGTTAATTTAGCTATACTCATGTTTATTAAAATGAGTCCCAGGCCATCTGACGTGGGTGGTGCCATTTTCGAAAACACAAGAAGTCACAAGATATTTTTCATACTGCAGTTTACGATATCAGGTACTGGAATTCGACGGTATTACGACGGCGAAAGGAACTTATAAAGGAACGTTAAATTCGTTCCAAGTTCCCACGAAATAGTAACTTTGACGACTTGACGTTACTAGTTACTGATCTAAGAAAAGGAACGCGTTCCTACAAAAGTTCCTGAAAAAGAACGCGTTCCTCCCCAAGACCTTATACCATTGAGGATATAACCATACTCAATGCCAAGACTGACCCCCCCAAAAAACAAGGAAGTTGCACCACTGACTGGCCATGCACTTTCAGTTCTGGTTGACGAGTAATAATTGACCTGTCTCGTGGTCGTTCTGAGCCTCCTTATCTAAATACTATATGGAGAGTTAAAAGTAAATCCAAAACAACTTCTTCTTGTTATTCTTTCCATGTATAAATAGCCTCATGATATTTCATAGTCATACACAAAGCCTCGTGCCTAATGGCACGATCACACGAAGGGTTATTGCATGGAAGGCCGACATATCTTCGTCCTGGCCCTGCCCGTTAGAAGTATAACCCCGAGCCCCTGTCGTCTCATTTCTAATTGTGTCAGTATGTCAATCAATGTTCAGCATGTAGGAGACGAGGGGCGTCTACGGTGTGAATAGTCTTGTTTTTTTAGTGGGGGGTGGGGGGTAAACCGCTACCCCAGCTTCTGGTCGTCGGCCGGATACAATCATGGAATTTTTAAATTGACCTGCAAGATGGCACTTTATACTTGGGTCTACTTATGTTTTTCGAGAGATGCCTAAATAAATAAAAATATTTAAAACTAATTCGTATTTTAGCGTCTACCCACTCATTCACATCTGATTTTCGGTAGGGGACTATTTTAAAGTAGACCAAGATAACCCTGTTAGCGCCGACGTCATCGACGAGCAAACAATGGCCAACTAGAGATCAGTATTTTAAATAGTACCCACCAACCAAACAAGCTGGACACGATTCCACCCGCTGGCGGCGCCAAAACCAACAATGCTTTGGGTACAACTGGTAGGGGGCGGAAGGGGTGGAGGATAAGCTGTCACCACTCAGCTGTTTAGAGTCTAGCTGAGAAGACTAACTGATGAATTAGATAATAATTAATTATATGAGCGTATTCCAGAGGGGCAATTACTTCGGAGGAGTGTAGGAACTTGGCTCTTGGGTAGCCAACGTTGGAAAAACACACGAGTCAATCGGAAACAGAGCTTTATTGTGTAATCATTAAGTGACTGAAGCTGTCATGTAACAATCGTTATGTAACATACACAGATTGATTGAATGGACATTTAGTGCTTTGCATGCTAATGTTGATACAGTAACTGAGAGTTTGGATAATGGCACATCATTAATATTTTAATTAGAAGACAATGGTAGATTAACAGAGATAATTATAACCTTTTCTTTGCTTGGTGCAAACATGGTCATTAATTAACAGAGATTTGTTTACAGATGTGCCATTAGACAAGCTATACTCATTATGAGAATGACAATGATGATTATAGTGATAATAATAATAATATTATGACTCACCCAGTTTTGTGATGCCCACTGAATTTAATTAACACTTTTTATGTAACAATTGCAACAGGATCCAGAGGAAGGATCAGCTCTTGAACTACCGTTCAATCAGCTGGAGGAAATCTGATATCTTGAGCTACCTCACAATATCAGATAGGACTAGGGTTGAACACTTGAGCTACCTCACGTGTCCAAGACCAAGCACTAAGTGAATTTACTGGGCTAAAATGTCCTGCTTATATACAAACTGAGTATAGTACCATCCAGTGCTCTAGGTGTCTTATTTGTGTAGTTTCACCCTATCTATTTACAGGCAAGGACTTTAAGTTATGAATAATACTATAGTTATGAAAGTGTCAAGTGAAAGTAGGTGACATCCTTGGAGACCAGGATCCCTGGTGTACAAGGATGTGCTGTAACACTGAATTGTTATTATTAAGCTATAGTGATAACCAAGTAAGAATAGGTAAAATAGAATCTTGATAAGAATTTGAATAATTAAAGGGAGCGTAGCTTAGCGCCCTAGAACACAACCTTGGAATTTATAATTGCTTCGTTGCTAGGATGGGTCCAAAGACACCTTTTACACATTTTAAACTTGTTAATAATCTTCTGCCTGTAGTATTGGGATTCGAACTCAGGACTCATTGCATTGGAAGCAGTGACACTAACGAATTGACCAGCGAACCACACCACCTAGTCTTATCTTATCAGTATATTTCTTGTTGGTGTAGGGCCTGTGTTTTTAGAGTACAAGCTCGTTCATATCCCAAATTGATATAAGTTATTAGATTAGGCCCTACTCCTTGGATTACTCTTATCTATTGTTGTAGTTCAAAGAGATTTTGATCAATAGTCAGGTCATTAACCAAATGAATGAGAAGTGTATTATTTCAAGTAAAGAGATTAATTTTATTGTTTTTAAATGTTATAATGTAAGCATATTCCTAAAACTGTTTCCCCAATTTTTCTTGCATTTAGGGCTAAGTACGAAATATAAATGTAAATCGTTAGGGGGGGGGGGGGGGAAATGGTCAGAGAAGAACGTGCCTGGGGTGGTCGCAAGGAGGTTCTGTGTGATGGTTGTAGCCCCTTGTCAATATTATTTGATTTGAATTTCTGCAATCGATCGTGTCTGAAAGACTCCCCCCCCCCAGTCCACGAAGCTTCAGTTACACCGTATTATGTCAGATTTTTTTATAGGATCGGATATTATAATCATGAACTTTCGTCAGGGGTCCACGACAACACCTTGAATTCATGCTAATTGAATAGGGGCCGGTAGCATTAATTTCAAATCACTGTTCACTTTAAATATCACAAAGAATTTTAATGGTAGAGATTACTTGAGGGCCCAGATGGGGCTTGGTTATGAGGCTTATTTAAAAAAATGTGCGTTGTGGCTGTTGCCTTACCGAGAGTTATCTAACTTAGCTGCTTATGGACTTATACATATGACTGTTAGTAGGTAGCGTACAGTGACGTATACTATGTTTGTGGTGAGAGTATTTTGCTCCACACGTAATTCACACTTAGTCTCACATGTTCATTTCTCCAACAGGAACTTGAAAAGCTGAACAATGCATTGGACGAGGAGAAACGACGTCTGGAGCAGATGATCCAGGAATTCCGGGAGGAACATCAGGTGATGAAGCGTGACTACGAGGAGACGATAAGTGCCATGAAGATGGTACAGGAAGACAAGATGTCTCTTCAAAACACCACGGAATCTCTGCTGGTAAGTGAGTTTACTGCTACTCGATCGAGTAAGTTACGTAAACATTACGTGAACCCGCCAAGAATAATATCGAGAGTTACTTGCTGGCTAGAAATCCTACTCGTTGAGGCTGGTCAGGAGTCTGGGGGGTCGTGAGCTGCTGGACGCATTTTGCTCCTGGTGAATTGTTTTGGACGCTAGTGATTTTTTAACGTCTTAAAACTTGTTTAATGATACGTTTTAAGGCCCGATCGGCCTGTCAGTAGAGGGCTCCGCTGTAATTCAGATGGTTTTTATGTTTTGTTGGATGATTTTTACTGGTAATGACTGAGTGAAAAAGTACTTTCATAAGTAAGAAAAGTTTACAACCTATCAAAAGTGAATTACAACTTACGAGCTTGTAAGTATAATTTTGGAGTGTTGCATTACGTAGCTCTATTTAATGTGTGCAGCAAATAAATCCTTTGATCTGTGGATAGAACGTCTACACTTGTAAATGTGCACACTTTCGCGAGGGGCATGGGGGCTAAATTTTTTATAAAACCTTCTTAGAGGACAAATCCGTTGAGAAATCGTCATTGTCTCTTAACGGTCACAAAAGTGTCGGAAATGACCCTACTACCAGGCAAATTCCAGTTTCTTGAACTGTCATATTCTGCCGCTGACTGATTGAATGAATTGAAATAAAATACATTGTTGTCAAATAATTTCCATTGACTTTCCAGAAAAGTCTCTCACAACTGGAGGAGGAAAAGCATTCCATATTGGGAAGTCTGCACCAATCTGAAAACTCCAATAGCAAATTATCTCATGCTTCGCAAAATCTTCAAGTCCATTTGCGAGGGATCGAAGAGGAGACTCGGCATCTACTGGAAGAGAAGCAAGACATAGAAGAGAGGTTAGTAAACCTTTGGCTGATTGTGTTGATGCCCTGGTATTTGCTATCACTGTCTTCCATTACAGAATTTACTTCAATTCTTTTTCTTTCAACACAATCTTTGACTCATTGAGTCATTGGGCTATGTACATAAATGAGTAACGGCAATAGTAGCTGTATTATTGGTTTACAAAATATATGCAAATGAAGTTAGTAGTAAAAAATGTATACTTTACATCTTTTGACCTACCCATGATTTACTTGTGTCTGTCAGAGTTCACTGCCTACTCTACGTTATTAAAAAAATATTGTTAAAGGTATTTCGAAACGTCCTCAACAGTGGCAAAGCGTGAATATTCTACAGGGTAGACTCAGATACAAATGTTTTTGGGGTACATGTACACTTGTGTGAGAGGAACCAAGCACAGGGGGTTTGGGGGTTGAAAATCAAGTTTTTAAAATGTGTGTGGTATGTTATAGAAAAAAGTAGGCCTTAGTAGTCTGAAAGATACCGAAATAACATTGTTTTTGTACAGTGGAAACTTCATTTTAGTCGATCCTCCATAATGATTTTTGCAGCCATCTCAGAATCATAATACATTAAATATAACAAAACAACTGAAGTTGTAAAGCTGTAACACTTATTCATGCACAACTAAAAACTAAAAAGTGTATAATAGTTGGCTATCCTTGCGCACAACATTTGAAAATGTAGCCAAAACACAGGTGCAGCGCAGCGCGACGAGACATGTCTCAATAGCTTATGCTATGTAACTTGTGTAGGAGGGGAAGTGGAGGGGGGTGGACAAGTGCTGTGCCATACAGTTGTAGATGTTATAGGGAAAGGCTCGGAGACATAATCCTATGTTATCTCAAGAGCTTGCGCACAAGCATGGAAATAGACCACGGCTGCACATATGAGGTCTGTTCTTTTGTCCATCTATTTTTACACCTTTTGCACCTTTGAAGAAATAAGCGTTCTTTTGTCCAGGGTTAATTACAGTATTTCTTCCAAAGACGTGTTCTTTTGTCCAGGGGGTAATTACAACTTTTACACTTTTTGCACCTGCCTCTTGAGGAGGTGTAAAAGGTGTAGGCCTACTATGGAAATTTGCACCAATTTCAAAATAAACTTTGTTATAATGTGCGATTGTTTAATAAATAGAAGATAAAACTAGTAATAATAAAATAATATGGAATAGAATTGTAGAAAATGCTCAAAGCTATGTTATTGAGTGTGATATCTTTTGAAAGTGTTTGAATTGAATGACAGCTGACAACATAACCTCGAAATTTGCTGTCAAATTACAACAAAATCGTTCTTTTGTCCATCCGTGAAATATTACACCTTTTAACCCAATTTCTGATTCTGTATTTTACACCTAGGTGTAATTACCACAATTTGAGGTGGACAAAAGAACAAACCTAAGGTAATGGGTTGCTTTGTTGCTCAATAGTAAACTTAAACCGTCTTTAGAATATTATATTTCTTCTTATTTTTTTTTTTAGTAGGGTAGACACTGACTCAATACCTACCCCGTAGCTTTGCCACTGGTCCTAAATAAGATATAATAATCAGTTAAAAATCATAGTCTTTCTACAGGGTTGAATAGATTAGGGTCAATGAACAGGTGAGGCAAGCAGAGACTTGCTTAGATGCATAGAACTTGATCTAACTTTGTGGGGAATCAAATTCTTTATCGACTTTCCTTATGGAAACTGCTGTGTTCGACACTGGGTCACAATAACATTTACTAGGAAAACGCTAAGGTCCCGCCGCGTTGTTGAGCGAGCACCGGTACGTGCAACACGACCCGAGTACGACATTCCCATAATGTTACATACCAATAAGTCTTTAAGGTCTTAACCGATTTTGCTGAAAATTTGTGAAATAGGAGAGAATGGATAAAATCCACCGCCATCTAAAGGACCTTGACATCATTTCTTTGGGAAAACTATTTTAACTCTTTGATAACAAATAATACACTGCTTCCTCGATAGTATTTTGATTACTTCTAGGTGGCAGTGCATAGTGACCAGAATTCTCGTGCGACTTTTCGTTGCCATGGTAACGTTACTTTTGTTAAAATGTAATTTCTATCTACACTACTTAAGGTCTTGACTGATTTAGCTGAAAATTTGTAAAATAGGAGAGAATGTTGTACTTATTAACCCTGCAAAATTTCATAACGATCGGAACATTTTAATTTTTTTTTTTAATTTTTAATTTTTTATGACCAATGATCGGATTTTGTTCAAAAACTATACAGCAACCCGCATAGGTGGTATGTACATGTGTGCAAAATTTCACATCAATCAGAGAAACGGTGCGACCTGTACCGAAGCTTGAACAGAGAGAGAAAAAAAAGAAAAAAACAGACATTCGAGCCATAAGAGTCAAGTGGAGACCCTCGCTACGCTCGCTCAATAAATAAATATACTAGGAAAACGCTCAGTTGGACGCGTTGTTGAGCGAGCACCGGTACGTGCAACATGACCCGAGTGCGACATTCCCATAAAGCCCACCACACAGTGTAGGCCTAACTGGATATTGACATTGTACACTTTATACTATTCCAACATCTTTGCATTGTTCTAATTCACGTCATGCCTTGTAAAGTGTATCTTTGTATCTTCACTGCCACCTTCATTTTTAACATCATTTTTCGAAATATGATAACCAATAAGTCTTTAAGGTCTTGACCGATTTAGCTGAAAATTTGGAAAATAGGAGAGAATGTTGTACTTATTGACCCTGCAAAATTTCATAACGATCGGAACATTTTTTTTTTTTATTATTATTTTTTTTTATTTTATTTTTTATAACCAACGATCGGATTTTGTTCAAAAACTATACAGCAACCCGCCTAGGTGGTATGTACATGTGTGCAAAATTTCAGGTCGATCAGAAAAACGGTGCGACCTGTATCGAAGCAGTAACAGAAAAAAAAAAAAAAAAAAAAAAAAAAACAGACATTCGAGCCATAAGAGTCAAGTGGAGACGCTCGCTTCGCTCGCTCAATTAACTAGGAAAACGCTAAAGTCCCGTCGCGTTGTTGAGCGAGCACCGGTACGTGCAACACGACCCGAGTACGACATTCCCATAATGTTACATACCAATAAGTCGTTAAGGTCTTGACCGATTTAGCTGAAAATTTGAAAAATAGGAGAGAATGTTGTACTTATTGACCCTGCAAAATTTCATAACGATCGGAACATTTTTTTTTTAAAATTTTTTTTTTATCATAACCAACGATCGGATTTTGTTCAAAAACAATACAGCAACCCGCATAGGTGGTATGTACATGTGTGCAAAATTTCAGGTCGATCAGAGAAACGGTGCGACCTGTCCCGAAGTAGTAACAGAAAAAATCAAACAAAAAAACTGACATTCGAGCCATAAGAGTCAAGTGGAGACGCTCGCTCAATAATAATAACACCTATTGGAGTGTTTCCCGACTAACCAAATCAAAAAATATTTGAAATTAATAAGCATGTGAATATTTAATTTATAATAGGAATTGTCAATATGTAGTACTATATTCTGTAAGGACAGGTTGTGAATTCTTTTTTTAGCATAGTCGGGAACCTGCATCTTTTTCTTTGGGTCTTTTGTGACTTCATATTTTTGTAAAGTCATCATGAAACTCTCCAAGTAAGCCAATATTCATTACACACAACAGCTGAGTATTGAGTTCAAGAAAATGTCTGCCAAACTCAAAGACAGATAAAGGTTCTTGAATCTGATACCTTAGATCAAAATAACACACTTGTATCAAAGAATGCCAATTTTTTTGGATTGTATTTATGAGGGCAGCATATACTGTAAACTACATGTAGGCCTACAGAAACTTGCCCATAAACTTACAATTCTGCCTTTTATCTTGAGAAAAATGAATTTCTTGGTTAATGACACAACTTTAATATCAATTGTATTCTCATCCTTGCATGCAAATATGACTAAACAAGATTGTACTAAGAAATGTTCACTGATTTGTGCTAATTATATGTTTTCAACTTTCAGATTTCTGGAGAATGAACTGCGCGCAAAGGTTTTAGAGGAAGAAAAGATCATTATATCTGAGCAGTCAAGTCAATTACTATCTAACTTGAATGTGAGTACCTACTTATTCCCATTTTGTAAAAATAGCATACCATACTAAGGAACTACCGTTTTGGACCGAATATAGCACAATATCGAATATAACACAATCCCCAATTTTTCGGAATCATTTCAAGAAAATAGAAAAAAAATCAAAGAAAATTTAAATGTACAAGAAACATAATATTTATTTACAATACAATGAATGAATAGCCTAAAGTTTCACTCTTACAACAAAACATTTCAAACAATTTTAGGGCCTAGGCAGTTTTATGTTTTCTTAACAGTGTAGGGCCAAGCACAAGCTCACAGGCCAACCACAGTTCACTAGTCTGATTTAGGTATGACATCGATTCCAAAATATTCGGAATTAATTCCTAAGAAAAAACTTTTTAATTGTACGCGCAGTTATTTTGGTGGTCATTTTCCGCGGAACTCGTGATACGCGGATTGTATTGTATTTTCGGAAAAAAACATGGCACTATATCGGTCTGATACGATAATTTTAATACCATTTACTATTTAGGCAGACTAACCAGGGGTCTAACCCAGTGGCACTAGCATGACAGGCAGGAATATATTTTGGAGGGGCTGCAATGAATAAGATAGAATTGTAAAAGTAGCTGTACAAACTACTAGTGAATGGGGGTGTGGGAGGATTCCCCCATATTAGTGGAGCAAGCAATTTTTGTAGTGTTTTTTTAAATTCTAAGTGTTAGTGCTTTGTTGAACAGAAAAAAAGAGAAATGAATTGATATATTTAACTTTTTGCATAAACCTAGATGATTTGCAGAATACAATTCTTAAAGCTGGAATTTCGGGGATTGGGGGGGGGGGGGGGGCTTAACCACTAGGCTGTCAGCTCACAGGTCCACTGCCGCCGGCTTGTAATGCCCATTGTTGACCTAGTGTCCAGATAACAACTTGCATCTTGGGTATATCGAATGTTTTATAAAAGTGTCGCTCTCCCGCGTAGGATCTGCTAACGCAACAAGACCTGGCTGAGGCCGAGCTGAGACTAGAGGTTTCTGCGCGACTGGATGCAGAGCGACGGTTGCGGGTGGCACAAGACTCGATGCATCATCTAGAGGGCGCGCTGCAGACAGACATCAGCACGGCGGCGCTTCGGACCAAGATCTTGCCGGACGTCAAGAAACTTAGGAGTGAGTAGTAGTAGGCGTACTTATTTTCCAGTTATTGGAACTAAAAAAAATTGTTTTAGGCTAGTTTTTAACCAAAACAACATTTTGGGAAATTGAAATGTGAACTATTAGAATCTTGTTTGCTAAGAAGGCCTAGGATTAGGCCTACATCTATACATTAGCTGCTAGGTTTATTTATTATTATCATCATCATCATCATTATCCATTGCCGTTTCCTACTTCTGGCAGTGTCAGTTTGGGTTTTGCAACCAAATTTTTCTACTTTTTTCTATCCCCCCACAATCGTGTTTCTTTTACATGCTCCGAGCTCTCTCCTCTAGTCTGTAGATTTCTTATATAGGCCTACCTATTATATTAGGGCCTAGGCTACTTAATAAATACGTGACTGTCTGACTGGTATTTCAAAATGTAAAAATGACTTTAAGCTCAAGTTTATTGCAGATTTAAATTCAAAAGTGAATTATGTTTCTCGATTTGATACAATTCAGAAGTTAAAAAATCCATCCCGATCGGGGTTTGAACCCGAGTCTCCCACATTCCAGGTAGTCGCCTTAGCCAACTAGACCACCAAGACCATCCATTTAGATCTATAATGCAACTACAATTCAGAAGTTAAATAGTTACCGTTTCGGTTCGTTTCGGTTTCGGTTCGGGGTTTCGGTTTAAGGATTCTGTTTGTCATGTGACCACAGCAAACATGATAGCAACATGCCATTGACACAGTTTGATTCATTGCCGGTACAAATTACTAAAGCCTATTTATTAAACGAAGCTCAATATCAATCAAAGCTACTATTGTTTGCATTTCAGAGCGTTTTGTTTTCCTAATTTGATTCCTTTGCATACAGTGGTTTATTTTTGAAAGCTCACCAAAAATGAAAATAACAACATAGTGCACATTGAATGGCACGTGGAACTATCAGCACTCAATCGTAATCATCACAGTTGAATACTAATGTAGGCCTACTGCATTTTGAAAGCGTAAAATTACAACTTTGGCATTAGCAAACTTAAATCAATCGGTCAGTGTAAAATTAGGGTTGCCGTTTATTAATCAATTGGCTATATTGAATGATATGATTAATTCCCGAAACAATCGATAATCTATCCAGTCTTCCTGAATCAATTAATCAATATTATCGATAATCGAATAGCTCGCCCATCCGAATTTTTCAATTAACTGCCCTTTCTGCAGAACACTAAAATATTTCCAGCATCTATCAGCACTCAATCGTAATCATCACAGTTGAATACTAATGTACTGCATTTTGAAAGCGTAAAATAAAATTACAACTTTGGCATTAGCAAACTTAAATCAATCGGTCAGTGTAAAATTAGGGTTGCCGTTTATTAATCAATTGGCTATATTGAATGATATGATTAATTCCCGAAACAATCGATAATCTATCCAGTCTTCCTGAATCAATTAATCAATATTATCGATAATCGAATAGCTCGCCCATCCGAATTTTTCAATTAACTGCCCTTTCTGCAGAACACTAAAATATTTCCAGTCAAGTATGACACGTTGGTCTTGTGGTTAGCGTATCAGCTTCCAATGCAGAAGGTCCAGGGTTCGATTCCCGCTAAAGTCAGAAGTATTTTAACTTCTGATTTGGACTTCAGTTCATCAGTTCGTGAGGAGTATGTAAGCTGTGACTTTGGAGCCGTCCTAGAAACGAGGCACATAATAAATAAATTCAAAGTTGTTCTGAATTGGCCTTATTGATTCTGGCGTTGATCCGCGGGTGTTTGCACTGTCCATACCACTGATTGCTATAATATTTCCTATTAAAAAAATATCGATCTTTGGTTGGTTATCGCTCACTCGTCGATTGCGTCAAGGCCTACAGGGTTGGCTTGGTCGCTTTGATTCACTGTCCCCCACTGAAAATCAGTTATATAACTGAGTAGGTAGACTCTAAATACAATTTATTTATTTTATTTATTTAATATAATATTAATCGCTGTATTCCGTGAAAAATTCATCCACTGCCAGATCTAAAACACCGTGGCGTGAAGTCTGAAGCGCACCGCATCGCCCCTGCAGTGTAGGCAGCTTGCATAGCGTCCGTGTGTAGCGCCACTTGGTGCGCCGATTGCTCAATCAGTCAACCTCGCCTTGCCACAACCGATCTTGTAGTACGTCGCTCAAGGTCAACACTAGCATCTATCAAGATGAATGTCTCCCCATGCCAATTCAGTACTGTAGCTTCACTTCTTTCTGTGGTGCTAGCTTATTATATCAGTTCTCTCAGACTGATATTACGTCTTCCAAAGTATTGCCAAATATTGTTCATCTTGTCACGTAATAAATATCGGGACGGGAGCATTGAATAACTGATAGTAATAACTTGCAAATGAATTAACGACTATTACAATAAAAGCTAAAATAAAACTTCACAGAGCTAAGATTACCGAGAAGCTCGACCTTCACAAAGACACTACACACGAGGGTAGCATATGTTAAGTGATTTACTTAGCATGCTCTCACTATAATGGGGCCAGCCGTCCACGTGAGGGGGGGGGGGGCGGAGCCGCGCTTGTGACAGTCCGCGTCGGTATGCGAGAAAGTATAGGCTAGGCCTAATTTTGATTTGATTATTGATTGACGCAGAAAATAACAATATTTATCCATCTTTTTCTGTGTTTTGTATATATACTGTATTTATTTATGTTTCTATTCTTCAAGAAACTCAACAGCCACCATCACTTTTGGAAGGGAAGCTGTTGGATCCTATCTCCCACCAATATACTCCAGCCGATTGGCATTCTTTCTACATAACCAATATATATCGATCGATAACCGATTCCACATGCACGATCATAGATATTCAAATTCATATCAAACGGCAACCCTAGTTAAAATGGGTACAAGTAAAATTTTGGTTATATGGGGGAAGGGCTAGCCATTGTGAAAAGGGTAATTTTTGTGTACTTTGGCACCTTTACTTAGAGATTTCAATGCATCATAAGATTTGATTTGTGTGTTCTTCAACAATCTGTTGATTGAGAAGCTTTGCTCCATATTTTGGATTTTCCCGTATCCATGCTCGTAACTAGGAAAACGCCAAAGTTGTTGTTACGAGTGAGCGAGTTATGTGTTAAGTACCCGGTAACATTCCATTTCCTCCCCCAACATATATAAGGTTGGATCCAGCAGGCTCGGCAGGAAAGCCTCCCGAGCCTATCATAGGCTAGAGTGGCACATTATGGTCTTAGAGTTGAATCGTCTTATACCAACTAAACTCAAGATCCTCTCATTTATACCTTATCAATAATAATAATAATAATAATCAACTTAAATGCAAGTGTTCCCAGGTACTCAACACATGACTCCGCTCACTCATCTTACAACAAACATAGCCAGTATGAGTACCGATTGCAAGGTTTACTCAATCTCCGAGCGGAATTTTGGGTAACCATGAGCTTGCAACATTTTATACATCTTGGTCACTGCATGCAAACACGATTTGATAAAATTGATTTGTTTTGTCGTTAAATTTAATGTGACATTCTCAGCATATTTTTAATTAATTTTACTTGTGAGTTTAAATTGTAACGGGTCTTGTTCAAAATGTTAACTGCATCCTAAAAAAATTGTACCGGATGTCTGTTTAAAATTTCAGCTCAATCTGCTCAGCTGTTCGGCCGTTCTGGAGCGAGCGAACTCACTCTCTAACGTTAAAAAAACAGATCTTGTGCCGATTGACTTGAATTGTTAGACTCAGTCGCTGCGCTCTCTCCTCTTAATAACATCCAACACCAAATTAATTCTATGAAGAAATACGGCATTATTAAAATAATTGAATTAATACATCTCATATTTTAAATTTTAATACAATATATAAAATGTGGCCGGGATTATGACAATGGCCACGTAGTCAAGTTGTGGTTCTCTGCCTCTTGGACTTCCGCTAGCACTAGCTGGAGGTTTGCTACCTTCAGGCTTGATTTCCTCCGAGTTCGTCTTTGGCGACGTTGTCTCGGAGTCTTTCACGTTGTGATCCAGTTCATCTTCATTTTCATCGTAATCCAACCTAGGTATGATCGCTGGAAAAGGGGTATCGCCCTTTAATAGCTTCGATCTCGGAAGTTTGGGGATGTACTGTCGAATCCATGATTCAAAATAACCAGTGAACATTTCAACCTAAAATGAGAATAAGTCAACGTCATAATGGCTAGCTAGTTATTTTTTTTATTTCTATAGTATAATAATTATCAAAATGTTAACCAATGACATGCAACATAAAATTTCTACCAATAATGTTTAGTAATTGTATAAAAACTAGAAAGGCCTAATAACATCTTATAATATGTAGGTAATACACTGTTAGTATTAAATATAGGTGTTACCTTATAATAACATATTAATATGCAGTGTAGAATAACCAATATTATATTATATATCCTATGCGTAGGGGTCCAGGAAAGATATTTTTTGGATTGACAATATGATTTTTGTAATTCAAATTATGCTTTATTTTGCATTTGCTTTTTTTGCTTTTTTTCACCAAAAGACGCATTTTTGATACATTTTGATTAGTAATATAAAATGCTTAAAAAAAAAAATACAATAGGCCTAGGGCCGGTGTCTAGCAACACCGAAAAAACTGCCAAAATGTTTGTATTTTGGGAAAAAATCGTAATTCCATGATTTTTTTTTTTTTTTTTTCGGAAATAATACCGATGAAATGGTAAATTTCGCTGATTGGGTAGTAAAAACAGTCAAAAGCATTTTATTTCGCATTTTCATCAATAAATGGAATATTTCGCGTTTTGGTGCGGTTTCAAATTGCATTTTTTTGGTGTCATAGGCCATGGGATCTTACGAAAAACACGTTTCAGGTATTTTTAAGCTTTTTCATTTTTTTCATGGCCAATATATTTTTGGATCAAAATCCCCCAAGGTCACGGGGCATAAAGATCGTCCCCATGTTATTTCTTATAGGAGATTTTTGCCGATGGGACCTAGCTCGAAAAATGTCATGTTTGACAATTTTTTGGGAGGTCATGTTGGCCCCAATAATTTGTCTGTTAATTGCTAAATTCATTACTAGTTAGCCTGAATGAAAAATATTTTTTGAGTTTAGCGGTTAAATACCCCTTCAAGTGGGTTGCAATTAATCCAATATCACATACTGCTACTACTAGGAAAATGCCAAAGTCGTTGTTAGACGAATGAGTGAGCCATTGTGTTGAGTACCCAAAATCATTCCCTTTTCTTCCCCTGGATGAACTGGATCTAGACAGCATTGGTCTTTTCTCCCTAGCCTATCATAGGCTAGAGTGGCGCATTATGGCCTTACAGTTGACATGCCCTTATAACAAATAAACTCAAAAACCCTATCATTTATATCAATCAACTTGTATGACACATGACTGGCTCCCTCGTCTAACAATGACTTTGGCGCCCTTATACCCGGAATGTGGGAGGTCGGGAAAGATTTTGTAATTTCTGGATTGTATTTAAAAAATTATAAAACATGTTTTGAAATGCATAACGCAGTGTTGTCTATCATCTGTGACAATAGGCCTACTATGGAAAACATAGCCAGTGCGAAATACATGTAAAAATTGCAAGGTTTACTCATTCTTCGAGTGAAATTTGGGGGTACCTTGAGCGTACAAGATTCGATACACCTTGGTCAGTGCATGCAATTTTCACAGCGAGACAAATAACAAAAAAAAAATTTCTTCATAAAACAAAACCATTGTCGTTAAAATAATTCCTACACATTTGCAGCCTATTTTTCAATTTATTTTTTCTTATATGTTTAATTGCAACAGATTTTGCTCATTTTGCTAGCAGTTCTCAGTTAACTCGTACCGGATGTCTGTTTAAAATTTCAGCGCAATCTATTCAGCTGATTTTTGGCGTACACACACAGAAGAACAGAATAAGCCCAGTTTGAGTTGAATTGTAATGTAATCCTCATTTGCTTCGCTCACTCATCTAACTACTAACCTACATCTCCGTGACTGGCAAAATTAATAATTTCGAAATATGAGTCTTGCAGGTCATTTTCTGCCAACGGTGCTGCTTCTTTTTGTTGCAGAAGGTTGGGTACCTATACATCCAGAATGAAAGCAATAGGGAACACTCCTCAAATAACTTTTAATATATTCGTAACGTAGTCACTAAAAAAAGACGATTCCCAAAAAAAGACCGTTGAAAATTTTTTTTACTTGGTTTTATAATCTTATCAAATAAGAATTTTTGAAGGAAAAAATTGTGATGTCGCTGAATTTTTGCAGAGACCTTCCTTAAATGATACTAATGAACATACTAAAACTCCCCTACAATCGGACTGGAGCTTCGGCCGCCATATTGGAAAATGGCGGCCAAAAAGTGTTGGTTATCGAATATCTCCATATTGGTTGGAGATAGACAAAATGTTCCAATGGCAAAAATATTCCCCCATTCAATTTACTACAAAAAAGGTGTCTTCTATAGTTTTGGTAGGGGCAAAGGTTACGTCACAAAATCGTGGTTTATATGTTGCTCATTGGAGTACCAGCTAATTTCCTAATTTTCACACCCAGCATCAAACAATGCCCGGTAAATCCGTAGAAATCAATTGAAATACAAAAGGACTTTTGTACGGGGTTCATGAAAGCTTCCATTAGTATTTAAAAAAATCAGGTCTGCGAAATCGGATTTTGCATTTACCCGGAATTGGGGTTTTTCCATTGTTGGCATTTCCTCAAAAAAGCCGTATTTGACTGTCCATTATTAAGCACTAAATAGCTTTGGGGGAAAAATTCTTTCTATGCACACTGAAATGACTCAAATAGTGATACGATTACAACCAAAGTTTAAATCCAATATGGCTGCTAATTCCTAATATCCTCAACATCAAAGTGAATTATGTAACAAAAAGAGTGTAAAAAGACTGTAGCACGAAAACAGTATTCATATTGTGAATATTAGGAATTAGCAGCCATATTGGATTTAAACTTTGGTGGTAATTGGATCATTATTTAAATCATTTCAATGTGCGTAGAAATAATTTTTCCTCCAATGCTATTTAGTGCTTAATAATGGACAGTCAAATATGGCATTTTTTTAGGAAATGCCAACAATGGAAAAACCCAAATCCCGGTTAAATGCAAAATCCGATTTTGCAGACCTGATTTTTAAAAATACTAATGGAAGCTTTCATGAACCCCGTACAAAAGTTTTTTTGTATTTCAATCGATTTCTTACGGATTTACCGGGCATTGTTTGATGCTGGGCGTGAAAATTAGGAAATTAGCTGGTACTCCAATGAGCAACATATAAACCACGATTTTGTGACGTAACCTTTGCCCCTACCAAAACTATAGAAGACACATTTTTTGTAGGGAATTGAATGGGGAATATTTTTGCCATTGAAACATTTTGTCTATCTCCAACCAATATGGAGATATTTGATAACCAACACTTTTTGGTCGCCATTTTCCAATATGGCGGCCGAAGCTCCAGTCCGATTGTAGGGGAGTTTTAGTATGTTCATTGGTATCATTTAAGCAAGTCTCTGCAAAAATTCAGCGACATCGCAATTTTTTCCTCTAAACGTCAATATCAGATCTTATTTGACAGGATTATTATGAGGGCATGAATATTCAAGTTTAAATTCGGCGCGTAAACAGGCCTAGCTGACTGTCACGTCACAGATATGTATCGTTTTGTCAGTCTGCCCCGGGTA
>JAMZAV010006565.1:0-35925 GCA_024449915.1 Sweltsa coloradensis
ATTGAGAAATTATTAAATTTATTCCAAATCTATGAATTATTAGAATATGCCTAATGGATAACATAGATTTATTCTTTATAAAAGTTAGTGTGAAATTTGATAATGGTGTTATAAACCGTTTACCCGAAAAAGCCAGAAAGCTGAGCGCCTAAACTCGCCTCCGTTCTAGCCTCAGCATACCCTCTTAATACCAAAACTTAATTCGTCTTGTTATGCTATAAGGACCATAAAGCAGATAAGTAACATCCCCACAGCCAAAATATGCTACTATTCATTATTTGAGTCATATATAAGCTACGGAATTGAATTTTGGGGTATATCGACCCACATTCATAAAGTTTTTATTATACAAAAAAAAGCAATTAGGCCTAGAGCAATTTGTTCCCAATTGATCCCACAGAACACTGTAAACCTTTTTTTATACACCACAAAATCCTTACCATTTCATGTTTATACATTTTCTAATCAATATTAGTAATTAAAAAAATATAGGCCTACACACCTCCTCAGTAAATGCAAATGTCCATGATCATGACACACGTAAAAAAAATCACCTACTACTACTAGGGCTACAGCTAAACTCATATCACACAAAACTTGGACAAGTAAACTCAGACTACTTTAAACATAAATCTCTTTATAACCATCTTCCAGAATCCATTAAAAACATTTCAAGCTATGACCGTTTCAAACATGAACTCAAACAAATTTTAATTCTAAAAGCCTAGGCCTACTATTATCTTATTGATTACTTAAATGATACACTCACAGAAATTCCTGTTATCACTTGATATTATTGATTAACTATAATATAATGAAATGAACCTTATTTTATTACTTTTCAATAATTATTATTATTTATAATGTAGGCCTAGGCTAGGCCTATTACATATTATGACAATTTCTCATTATATTAGTATTTGTAACATTTTTTTTTTATTTAGCTAAAGGACACATAGCCCTAGGCCTACACTAAAAATTGTGTTGTTGTTACATAAAATGTACTACAATTTGTCCTAATAAAAAATTGAAAATTGAAAAATTGAAATTGAAATTGAAACTACAATTAATTCTTATAGGCCCTAAGAAAGGAAAATTTGATTTTTAAAACAAATTGTTAGAAACATTTTACACTTTTTTTTGCAGTACCTTACAAGAGTCCTAAAAACACCAATCAAAAGTTATTGTTTTCAGTAGAATTGATTACATTATCAAAGAAGAAGGTATGTTCCTTACCAAACAATTTTTCATAAAAATTTACATCTTCAAATTTCTTAATTATAGGGCTTGTTCCCAATTACCCCAATTCCTTATTACCCCAATCTCCCCTAAAAAGTTCCTTAAAAATATGAACTGATCACTTAAAACTTCTCAACACTAAAAGGACCAAGTTCCTTAAAAAGTTCCGGGAAAATGAAACTTGTTTTCGGAACTTGTTCTTCAAGAAATTTCCCTTACCCCAAGTGGGGGCTCCCAAGCAAAAAGAGGCCCCCCAAAATATTTCCCCTTATAGGGGGCTGGGGCCTAGCCAAGTCTTTACCAGGGGTCCCATAATTTGGCTGTTTTTGGCCCCAGCCATTGCTTCAGCCCCCCTAGCCTGGGGGGATTTGGGGCTAGACCAAAGGGAATTTTTGTTATCAAAACCTGGGTTTACTTTTGCCAGAAGAAAAAATTTTTGGGGGGGGTTAGAGGGTGGAAAACTTTTGGGTGGCTTTGGCGTAGGCTGGGCTAGGCTACGGCTAGCTGCCTCCTATCCCTAGGGCCTGGGCCCTGGGCCTAAAAAATTCTGGGAAATTTTTGAAAAATTAGGTTATAATACCTGGGTCCCTGGTGGGGGTAGGGGGCAGTGTTATTTACATTGATGGTGACATTGTGTGATGATAGAAAAAAATTTAGCTCTAAATTCCCAAGGACAGAAAGTATTTACAGAAAACCTTTTTAAAACATTTGTGAAAATTAAAAACACGTTAGCCCCCTCCATAATTTTACCATAAAAACCCCTCCACTTTGGGAAAGTGACGTCATTTCCCGCCGGTTATCACAGTCCGACAAAAACCTTTTTGATTGTTTTATTTTTGCTCACTTTTCTTTTATCATCGTAGTGGCCATGACCCTCAAGCAGACAATGAAGATGGCGAGGGGTCAACAATTTTAAAAAGAAAAGGCCTGGTATAAGGCAAAGTAATTAAACTGTTGTAGAACATGCAAAAGAGATGGTAAAAAGCAAATTTTTAGTGAATATTACCAACATATATTTAAGTTTTTTTGCCCCGTTTTCGACCGTAGATAATTTTTTGGGGTCAGAATAACCTCCCTGTTGAAACGTCAAAATGCCCTTACTTTTGGACATATTAACACGGGGCGGGCCTATTTTGCGGGATTCCCCCTCGATGGCCTGATGACCTTTTGGGGAAAAAGGGGATATACCTGGCAGTTCAACAAATTTTCAACAGCAAATGGCGTAAACCTGAAAATATAAACTGTTTTGACACCTCCGACTCTCAGGATGGGGGGAGTATGGAAATACAACACCTGAGGGGGGGGCCTAGGCCTAGGCCAAAATGCAATAGACTATCAAAAATTTTGTCCAACTCCTATTGCACTGGTACTAAATTGCAAAGCCCTTTTTAACCGATACTCGAGCAATAAAAGCGGCTGCCAAACGATACCCAACTTCTTTCCCCAAACTTTATTGCTAGGCCTGGGCCCTCCCACACGAGCAGCAAATAAAGAAACAGGGTTGACATTTACCCGGGCACTGTTTGTTTGGTACCAACAACACGTGATACTTTGAAGAGATTGATTGGGGGGTTTCCAACTTTTGGGGACTGGCCCCCGGAAATTTGGGGCCCCTTAAGGGTCTAGGCCCAGTTCCTAGGTCCCCAAAATCAAGATAGTTTTCTCTCCTAATGTCACTAGATCATACCCAAACCCCTATTTGTAGGTTTGGGTGTCCTTTTATAATTTCCAAACTAATTTTTGACATTCGTTTAAAAAAAAACAGTATTTATTGGTTTTTTTTCCAATATGTAATTTTAGGCCTATCCCAATCCCCCCACCCTGCTGGAATTCGGCCATTTTCGCCCCTAATCCGTCCGACCCTCAGCTACAGTCGACCATTATTAGACCGTGGTAACTGATAACTATATTAGGGTAAAAAACTTGTGAAGTAAATTTGTTTTTTGAAAATTTGTTATTTAAATAGGGCCCAGGTTTTGAGTGGTTTAAAAAGACAAAAAGTTCTAAAAAACAGGTCGGAATGTCAATTCGGCCACCCTTTCGTGTGCATTGCATCACCGTAATTTTGTGGCTTAGGACAGTACCGGTTCCGGTAGGCCTAATTATATCAGGGAATATTTTGAATATATTCACTATTCCACGTATGAATTGGATTGATATCTGTAAGATTAAGAAATCCGTTATCTACCAACTTTAAAAGAGTTTTGTTGTGTGTGTGGCTCGTTGGTCTTGTGGTTAGCGTATCTGCTTCCAATGCAGAATTTATTTATTTATTTAACGTCTATCCTATTTAGTTATAAAACTGATTACAAGGAGTCCAGGGTTCGATTCCCTTTAAAGTCAGAAGTTTTTTAACTTCTGATTTGGACTTAAGTCCATCAGTTCTTGTCTTGGGAGTTTGTAAACGGTGACTTTGGAGCCGTCCTAGCAACGAAGCACGTAGGGGAGATTGGGGTAATAAGGAATTGGGGTAATTGGGAACAAGCCCTATAATTAAGAAATTTGAAGATGTAAATTTTTATGAAAAATTGTTTGGTAAGGAACATACCTTCTTCTTTGATAATGTAATCAATTCTACTGAAAACAATAACTTTTGATTGGTGTTTTTAGGACTCTTGTAAGGTAGGGGAGAGGGGGGCACATGTGGACATGGGGCAGATGTGGACAAGCTAATATAAGGATGTTCTACTTGTTTTAAAATTCCCGCAAAAATCAAGTGTGGTGCAAACTGTGTTTCTACAATTCCTAGCAAGTTTCACATCATTCCACAGCTGTATGGCAGAGGAATACAACATCACATTTCTGGGCTCCTGAAAGTAAGTTTGGCCAACATTTTATATCTGTTAGCATCCACTCTAATAAGCTTGTTTATAATTTGAGTTATATTATTCTAAAAACATACATTCATGAAGTTTATTAATCAAGTATTGTTTGTTAGGCAAAGTAAAGAATTGCACATTTATATAGATTAATTGTGGTTTATTGTATGAAAATGTTACAACGTTTTCTGCACGTCAAGTGTGCTCACAGAAACCAGGAAGAGAGGAGGGATACAACGGAAATGGGAAGTTACAAACAAAGAATATACATTAAGGTGGCGGTGGAATATATACCGGCAAAATTCAAAAAGACAATAGGTTATAAAACACAAATAAATGTAACACCCTCACTTAATCTAATGACTTTTAAACATTTAAGTGACAACACAAGTTTAGGCATTTAGACCTATTCCTTTAACGCAACTGAGTGTCTTATCTTTTGACAGAGCTTTTGTAAGTATGTCTGCTGGCATTTTTTCCCCTGCCATGTACTTTACAATTACTTCACCCTGTTCAGCCAACTCTCTAACATAATGATATTTGACTGCAACATGTTTAGTTCTATTATGAAAAAGGGTTTTCAACAAGTTTACCAGCACTCTGGTTATCATTAAAAATTGTTACCGTCCCTAAATCCTTTTGCAATTCTGATATTAATCCTTTATGAAAGCAATATCTTTACATGCTTCACAAATTGCAATATATTCAGCTTCGGTTGAACTAAGTGCTACAGATTTTTGTTTCTTAGCTAACCAGCTTACTGGTCCATCATTGTATGTTAAAATACAACCAGAATATGAGTGGCCGTCAATTACACAGTTTCACGACCTGCATCTGCATATGCAACAAGTTTACCTTCTCCTTTAGTAAAACATAAACAATAATCTAGTGTTCCCTTTAAGTATCTTAGAACACGCTTCACTGCTTGAAAATGCTTCGTTCCATGACAGTTATTAAATTGACTTAAATAACTAATTGAAAAACTTATGTCAGGTCTTGTGCACACAGAAAGATACATTAACGCACCAATTATTTGTTGGTATTCACCATTCTTTTTACCGTCAACTTCTTTCTCAAGTTTTAAGTTTGCCTCCATCGGGGATCCTACAGCCTTACAACCCTCCATACCAAATCTAGCAAGAACTTCTGCATACTTTGATTGATTTAGTTTGATTGTACCAGATTTTCTATCTCTGATCACCTTCACCCCAAACATTCCTGCAATTCTCCTAGGTCCTTCATTTGAAGCTGTGGCTGATTTGTTTTTGAGTTCCTCAGTTTCTGACTTGTTATTAGAGAAAATGAAAAAATCATCAACATGAAGGCCTATTACAATGAGATTGGAATCCTGCTTCCTTACATACACACATGGATCATATTTTGATTGACAAAATTAAGTTTCAACAAGAAAAGATTAATTTTAGCATTCCATGAACGTGCCGCCTGTTTAAGGCCATATATAGCCTTCTTTAGCTTACACACTTTATTTTCATAGCCTAGCTTAAGGAATTCTTCTGGCTGTTCCATATAGATTTCCTCATTCAACTCACCATTCAAAAAAGCTGTGGTGATATCTACATGATCCATTTCAAGATCTAATTTTGCAGCTAGTCCGAACAAAATACGTATCGATGTTAATCGAATTACAGGTGCAAAGGTATCCAAGAAATCTTCACCATATTTCTGAGAAAAGCCCCTGGCAACAAGCCTTGCCTTATGGCGTACAGAGCCATCTGTGCTAACCTTTCTTTTAAAAACCCATTTACATTTGACAACATTTTTATTAGTTGGACGGTCAACTAATTCCCAGGTTTCATTATTGGTTAAAGCATGCATTTCCTCATTCATAGCTTGTTTCCATAGATCTTTATCAGTACGTTCTAGAGCATCATTTACACATTGAGGATCTTGTTTGTTTATTACAACAAGATTATGGTTATCATTTTGAATTAAGAAAGAAAAACCTGCATATTCAAAGTTTTCGTCCTTTAAAGGTTTTCTATGTCTAGTCGGGTATCTATTTCCGAATAATATTGGCTGCACAGGTTCCAAATCAAAACCTCTAAATTCCTCGACATCACTATTTTCCTCATGACTATCATTTGAAACATCACTAGAATTATCATTGTAAGATAATCTTTCCAAGTCATTTGCATTATCATCATCAGTCGATGGGATTGCACCCTGCTGTTGGATCTGTATTTGGTAAACAGGTTCAACTTCAGAGTTATGCTTACTGTCTGATTTTGATACTACATTTCCTGCAGCTGATTCTATGATTACAATATCACGAGCAAAAATCAAGGTTTTAGGATTGTCTGCGCGTACCAGACGATAACCCTTAGTAGTTTCGCCATACCCTACAAGGATGCATTCAACCGATTTTTTGTCGAGTTTTCTACGCTTTTCATCCGGAATATGAACTTGCGCTTTACTACCAAAAATTCGAAGGTGCGACACATCTATTTTTTCACCAGTCCAAAGTTCCTCAGGAACAGCATTCCTTTTTGCCGCAGTTGGACATCTATTCTTTATGTAAATAGAAGTGTTCATGGCCTCAGCCCAAAACTTCTTTTCTAAACCTGAATCAAATAGCATGCATCTAACACGCTCCATAAGAGTACGATTTGTGCGTTCCACTACTCCATTTTGTTGGGGAGTATGAGGGATAGTTTTTTGATGGACAATACCATTATTTTTTAAGTAATTTTCAAAATCATTACTGGTAAATTTCCCCCCCGTTATCGGTACGAATCACCTTTATAGACTTACCTGTATGCTTCTCGGTCATTGCTTTAAACTCTACAAATTTGGAGAAAACTTCACTTTTTTTCCTTTAGCATATAACCAAAAGTTTTACGACTGTTAGTCGTCTACAAATATTAGACAATATCTAGAGCCGGACCAAGAGGGGTTCTTCCATGGGACCTATAATGTCACCATGAACTAGTTCAAGCAAATCTTTTGCTCTTTTCCCCCAGACTTTGGGAACTTGGTTACAGTCTGCTTACCTTCTAAACATACTGTACATGGATCTAAACATTCGTTATCAAACATTATCGCTTTTACAAGACCTCCCTTGAGTGAGTTTAATCCCTTACGATTTAAGTGGCCTTAACGCCAATGCCGATAATTCATGATCAGAAATAGGCTTACTTTCTGCCAAAGCCCTCACTTGCTCTGTATTGTGTTCACTTTTATCTAATGTATAGATACCTCCTTTGAGAGTTTCCAGTGAGTTCAGGTGCAACATCTAACGATATGAGACGTTCATCAGACACCTTACACCCATGTTTATCAAATGTCACAACATATCCTTTTTCAGTTATTTTGAAACAGATAAAAGATTTGTTGCCAAGTTAGGTACATGAATAACATTTTTAACAATCTTAGGAACTATTTCCTCGGAATCGGAACACTAAAGTTCGTGAGTATGTCGCCAACACCATTTGACGATATTTTACTGTTATCGGCAACAGTAATATCCTGATTGCGAAAGTTAAAATCAGTCATCCATTCTTTATTTGGAGACATTTTGACATGTTGCTCCCGAATCTAATACCCAAGATTCTTTTTACACGGAGGTCAGAAATGCTGAATCTGATAGCATAGTAGTAGGCTTATTTTTGAAGCACCACCAATATTGCTATCACTACCGGAATTATTTTATTCCATTTACTATTATCATTAGTCTTAGAATTAGATGTTTGATTTTTCTTTCTATGAGGACAATCTGGACGTTTATGTCCTTCTTCATTGCATTCGTAACATACTACTTTATTAACAGTACCTGTAGGATTAGGCCTAGGCCCACTATTCACATTTTTTCCTCCAAGGTTTTTCTTAGTAGTAGCACCATGAGACATCAATGCAGTCGAATTTTCATCGTGACCCTTTAGTACTCTGCGGGAACTTTTTTCAAGAAGAGCGATCTTGACTTCTTCGGAAGGCGGAGTCTTCTTTTGTCCCGTGTCAACATCATGATGAGCGTTTCATAGGACTCGTCAACACCGTTCATGAGCACAAATGAAAGATATTTGTCCTCGATGGTCTCACCCATATCAAATTAATTTTCGATGAATTGTGATGACACTGTTCACAAATTCTTCCATTGCCGAAAATTGGGACTGACGACTGTTAAATAACCGTCTAGTTCAGGTCAAAAACGTGACTCATACTTGACCCTTCATAAGCAGATTGTAGGCTATCCCATGCCATCTTGGATGAAGTCGCAGTTTGGACATGAAACATAACAAGTGGATTGGACAGTCAGGCATATTTGGCTAGTGCCCGTGCGTCCCTATCCTTGTTCTTGTGCCGTTATAGGTTCACTGCCATCCACGAGATTCCATAGGCTCTCGAGCATTTGGCTCATTTTCATAGCAAATTTCCATGTTTAGTAATTTATTTGACCCTCTAGTTTCTCGATGGTAGGTACATGCGAAGAAACTGCTGGAAAAAGACATGTTTACGGTCGATTTCGCTACGAAAACTAACCTCACTTATGAATTCACAATCAAACTATCACAATTTACGAAGATAAAACGATTGTAGAACATGATATCTTACGTTAGTTGCGTGTCTGTGCCCATAACCTGTTAGGCAAAGTAAAGAATTGCACATTTATATAGATTAATTGTGGTTTATTGTATGAAAATGTTACAACGTTTTCTGCACGTCAAGTGTGCTCACAGAAACCAGGAAGAGAGGAGGGATACAACGGAAATGGGAAGTTACAAACAAAGAATATACATTAAGGTGGCGGTGGAATATATACCGGCAAAATTCAAAAAGACATTAGGTTATAAAACACAAATAAATGTAACATTGTTTTTATTCTAACCTTTAAATGGAATTTAGAAAATAATTGGAATGTGAAATATGGTTTTAAGCCACCATGTGGACATATTTTGGGGGCACATGTGGACAATGTATTTCTATGGTTAAATGCCTTTAAAACAATAATTACTTCAATGTACACCTTCTGAAGTAAGTCTAGACTTATTTTATTTGTAGGCTATGCCCTACAGTAATAGTTATTGGGCCTAGGCTTTGGACCAGTTTAAGGCCCATGCTTAGGCCTAGATTTAAAGTTAGGCCCTATCCCTAAGTAGGCTTCCTAAGTCATTGGAGACATTAAGCTGATGTAAAAACTAGGAGTGTGATATCTGGGTAGACCTAATTAGTCTAAGCAATATTTAACTTGCTTTCAGAATGGTCCCGGAATTACGTAAGGAAAACGGAGCGTTCCTCGATAGTGGAAGAAGATGTATCGAAGGCCACTGCCTGTGTTATAATTGATCACGTAACCTATACGTGAGGCTGCAACAAGGTACAATCTGACAAAGTCTATGCTTTTTAAGAGAGTCAAACAGGAAAGGGCTAGAATTGCCGCTGTAAATAGCGATTCGGGAAACGATAGTGATATGGAGATCGATAGGCCTCCTGACTTGGGCCGTTATGGGTCGAAATATACGAGTCACCAGTGTATTTTCTACTGCAGAGGAAAAAGATCTTGAAGATTATTTTTAAAATCTTCAAGCATGCATTATGGTTGACCTATCAGCAGGCAAGAACTCTCGCATATGATTACGCTGTTATACTAAAGAAGAAGATTCCGGAAAATGGAATGAAATGAAACAAAGTGGAGTGGACTGGATGAAAAGTTACATGAAACGTCATCCCAATCTTTCCCTGCGTAAACCTGAGAATACAAGTCTCGCACGCTCAACCGGTTTTTAAAAAACTAATGTTGCCGAGTTCTTCCACAATTATGATGACGTTATGAAAAGATATAAGTTTACACCAGAGAGAATTTTTAATATCGACGAGACCGGTGTAACAACAGTGCAGCAAAGTCCTCGTGTAATTGCCAAATGTGGTAAAAACAAGTTGGCCAAGCAGTCTCCGCTGAAAGAGGAGATTTAGTGACGTTTTGCGGCATTATTTCTGCTGCCGGTAATACAGTTCCTCCTTGTTATGTTTCCCCAGGAAAAACTACAAAGACAACTTCTTGAAAGGTGCTCCAGAAGGCAGTATGGGCCGAGCAGCACAAAGCGGTTGGATGGAATTCTGAAATATTTGTTGATGTCTTGAAGCATATCCCATATCTTCACACATTCTAGTAAGAATAATCCAATTTTGTTACTTCTTGATAACCACGAAAGCCATTGTTCACTTGATGCAATATCGTATGCCAGAGACAACGGAATAGTTAGGGTTTCATTCCCCCGCATTGCTCGCACCGGCTTCAACCACTGGACGTGGCAGTGTTTGGTCCATTTAAGGGAAAGTTGAAAGTGGCTTTCAATGACTGGGTGGCTACCAGTAAATCAAAGAGAATAACCATTTATGATGTTGCAGAACTTACAGCCAGGCCCTACTTACAATCTTCACTGTTCATAACATCACAAAATCATTCTCTACTCCCGGAATATGGCCTGTAAACAAGCTAGTGTTTTCAGACGAAGATTTCATGGATCCTATGTGACAGATCGTTTAGATCCCGCTACTACAAATGCTAACTGCAACACAAGCAACAGCTGTAGGCCTGCAAGAAGGTAAGTTCATCAAAAATATTCCTCTTTAATTAGACTTGCCAACTCAACAAAATTCTTATGTGTTTTTGCTTGCACTTTTAGGTAGGCCTGTAGATGAAGTTATTGCTTCCACCAGTAGGCTTAAGCCAAATGAGGCCTTCAACGTCAGTAGACCTACAATGTGTACACCCTGTGCCTACAAAGTTGACGCCAGAGACTGTTCGTCCATTTCAAAAAGCCGAGCCAAGGAAGCGTCAAGTACAAAGTCGAAAGGGAAATCGAGGAGTGTATACGGATACACCAAAAAAATCGACTCCAAGAAATGCAATCCATCAGAGCTGCTAAGCTCAATCGTAAAAGTGCAACTGCAAAAAAATTGAAATTTAAAAATCAAACTGTGTTTGTGCCCAGGCCTACAGACTCTAGTTCTGAATCGGAAGCTAGCTTTGGATTAGATGATGAAGATATGGGAATAGACAGTCTTTCTGACGAAGAGAACGTTGAGCTTCCCACACTTCTTCATGACGAAACTCTTTGTGCGAATGAATTTGTCCTTGCCAAATTTCACACTAAAAAAAACTAACTCTTTTATGTAGGGCGGATTGAGAAAGTTGTATCACGTGAAGTTTTGCTAGTCAAGTGGCTTCGCAAAAACACTGGCAAAACCAATTTAAGTTTCCCGAGAGTGAGGATCAAACGGAAGTTGACCGTGACGATATCATTGCTAAGCTACCAGAACCATTTTTGGTTTTGGGGGTACAGCTCGAGCCGCTGGAAATTTCGCTTTTTCTGTAGATCTTAAAGATTACAATATCAAATAAACTTTATTTACTTCATTATAAACTATTATAATGGCTTATTATTATTAACTTAAATTGTCTTAAGCCTAAATTAATGTTAATTACCTCATTTGTGGTACTTTTATAATGTGTCCACATGTGCCCCTAGGCAGTCCACATGTGCCCCTTGAGGGGCACATGTGGACAATTGTAATACATTTTAAAAATAAAAAGTTCTAGTACAAATGTAATTATGAAAAAAATGACTTTAGTGTTAAATGCATGGTAAAGACCCAACAAATCACCTACAAAAGGAAAATCTAAAAAAACTTTTATTTTGGGTCTTTTATGAGCAAATGAAAAAATCAGTCCACATGTGCCCCCCTCTCCCCTACTGCAAAAAAAAGTGTAAAATGTTTCTAACAATGTTTTAAAAATCAAATTTTCCTTTCTTATAAGAATTAATTGTAGTAGGCCTAAAGACTGTGCTTATTTTACTGCTTACATAATATGAGTGCCTTATTTTGATTTTTGTAATTTTTTATCTCTTTCCTCTCCTAAAAGTAGGGGGTAATTCCTATTTGCCCCAAAAACTTAATTTTTGGGGTAAAAGGGAACACCCATGAGGGGTAAATAGGAATACTAGGGGAAAATAGGAATGAGTCATATAGTGTAATGCTAGCCTATATCATAGGGGTAAATGGGAACAAACATGTCTCGTCATGCAGGTAGGCTGGTAGGGTAATAAGAATCCACAATCATCAACCACTGGAAATTGAAGTAAAATTCCTAGAGCGTAGAGGTAATATCTTTGCTTGGCCCTTGAGGGATGACTTTGACATCATTCAAGAGGCAAATCTTTTCCTAGGCCCAATTAAGCTCATTGGGATCACTAAATTTAATTTAGAACCAGATCCAAAAATAATTCAATCATTTTGGGAAAAGTTTAAAACACAACAAGTAGGCCCTGATGAAAATCTGGGTTAATAAATTAAATGTGAGGGAAGTGTTCCTTATTGCCCCCACTTAAAAAATGTATATTTTTCCTATTAAACAGTAATTCATGCATAACAATTTCTATATTTGTAATTTTTCATGTACAATCTTTTTTAAAATTAACACATGCTATGAGAAGCTTTGTGTATTTTAAGACAAAAATTTTCAGTTAAAAAAACTGAAAATGCCCATGTTTCTGCTATTAAAAAATACTACAATTTGCACTGTTCTAACTTTGAAATAGCAAGTTTCAGGATATTTTTTTTGCTACTTAATTATAAAAATACCTTTTCCATTTGCCCCATGTATTTTTATGCCCTACCTTCTTCTTATAAGCTTGTTCCTTATTCCCCAAAATTTTTGGGGTAATGGGGAACAATATGCCAAAGTAAAAAAAAAAATCATTGCTCTAAAATAACACATGAAGCAAAATTTTTAAATTTTATTAAGAAAGCAATGTTTCAATGATCTGATACCCTAAACATTTATAATATTTTTTTCTATTTATATAAAAATTTGGGATATGGTAAATTTACACAAATTTGTTCCTATTACCCTTCTCCCCTAAAAAAATTTCAGATTGTTTGAATGGCCTTGTTGTTCGGCGTTGATTCGGGGTGTTCGACTGTCCTCCACTGATTGCTATATTTCCTATTAAAAAAAATATCGATTTTTTGGTTTTGGTTTCGTCAATTCGTCGATTGCTGGGGCCCCTGCGGGGTTGGGCTTGGTCGTTTTGATTTAAAGTCCCCCACTAAAAAATCATTACTATTAATGAGTGGGTAGACCTAAATAAAATTTTTTATTTATTTATTTTTAATTTTAAAAGTTTTGTCAGCTCTTACTAAGACGCTCACAACGCCCCCATTTTAATCTCCGTGGGAAATTGTTCGACCAAACCCATTCGAGTCTACATTTTGAATAACTCGACTGCATTTGATTAAAAGTTAAAAACCAAAAGAGCTTCATGTCATACAGAAAAATATCCAAAACTATCAAATATGAGTAAATGGTTGGGGAAATATCTTTGTTTGAGGTCTTTGGAGGGAAAAATATTGCGCTTCCATTGCATCACGCCGTCCGTGCCCTCATCCGCCCACATCGCCACCTCCATTTTTAACGGGCTATAGTAATTGTTTATAAAACAGTTTGTTCCTCATTTTAATTACATGTAGCTATCATCGAATTTCATCTTTCAAAAAAGGGTTTCCCTTTTCAAACTGACTCAAATACAGATTAAAATTTAAAAACAAATTCCTTAGACCCACCACAGCACGCAGCTTTTGCTGTCTTAGCTCCGCTAAGTAAGATTGCAGTAGCTTACGTCTGGGGGCTGTCGCCTCAGAAATCGGGTTATTTAATTAAGAAAAGGCCTTAGATACTGTCCTGCTAGCACTTAGCTCACTGCAGAGAGTTGTTTAAAGCTGTATTTTTTTAACCTTCCGGGTCTTTTTTTTATAAATTCAATTTTATATGTTTTAAATATGAAAAAGTACAACAAATAGTGATTGCCATGAGCATTTTTAGAAAAAAAAAAGGTTTTTAGTTGGACTCAATTTACAAAATTTTAAAACGCGGGTGATATTGCAGGGCCAGACTTTTTAAAAATACCCAAACTGTTGAAACCCAACAAAGTAAATCTTTAGCCGAACTAAAAAGTTTTTAATTGAAAATTCTTTTTTCTTTTAAAGATTCATGTTACTTAAGCATTTGTGTTTTTTGATCATGTTGAATCCGCTATGACCCGGGGGGGGGGGGGGGCGAACCCCCCCGGGAATTGTCATTCGCCCCCCCGGGAATAAATTGACACATGCACTAATTTTCCTTTCCCTTTTTTAAATTCCTTTGCCGTTTTTGGAAAAGCCCTTTGTTTTGAATTTTTGTTAAGGTTTATTTTTGTTTGAAATCAATGGAGACCTACAAAAACTTGGGAAACTCTAGGCCAAGACTAGAATTGTAATAGTAGGGTCTTCGAAGGGCTCCGTTTCTGTTTGGGGATTCCCAATTATGTTTTTCTTTTGTATTTGGCCCCAGTGCCCCTTTAAAGGTATGCGCTTGCAGGACTATACGACAAGTAGTTGGGTAAATGATTAGTGTATTCACCCTGTTTGGAAAATTTGTTTTCGTTTTCTTGAAAAAGACCGTTTTTGAATCTAGCATTTTAAAGGGTTTTCTTAGGGATATTTGGGAATTTTTTAGGTCACAACACCAAAACTACATTTTTTTTGGTATGCATTCAGACCACCCATTTTTTTTCTAAAACCACCAAACGCACTCTAAGAACCTGTTTTTCCAAAATTTTCGTCTGCGGCGCTATAGTTGGGGGGGCCTCGCCCCAAACCTTCCTCTTGGTACCTATGAATCCCCCGGGATCTTAAATAGCCCCCCCCAGGATGAAAAGCTGAATTCCACTGTTTTTTTATCTGCATGTTTTTCCCTACCTGTCAAAATACCATTTATGATCAACAAATAGACCATAAAATTTTATTTTTATTATTATTATTTATTTTTAAATTATTATTATTATTATTATTATTTTTTTTTTATTATTTTTTTAAAGAAGTGGACGAATATCGCGACATCTATCGGGGTCTGGGTATTTCTGTCCTCCAGAAGCTTTTAGGCGTCTGACAGGAAGGAAACGAAATCTTGTTTGTAATGTAATAATTGAAAAGGAACTATAAACTGAATGGGGCCTTCGCAACGTACAATCTACTGGGGGGCGGGGATGCAGGGGTTGGGTTGCGTTTTGCCCCCGGGTTTTTGACTTTCCCGGGGCCCCCGGGGGAAATTTGTTCCCTCCTTCAGTTTCAGACAAAATTTTATATTGTATATTTGTTTCTGCAAAAAGAGTTCCCGAACAAATCTTTAAAAATATTTTAAACGATACTCTGGGGTGCCTTGGGCGCTCTTCAAAGAGAAGGGTTTTTGTTCATGTTCTCACTTTTCAGTTTTCAGTGGGAACAGTGACATCATGTTCTAATTACTTTCTCCCCGCCGCCTACGAGAAAATTTTCGATGTGATTGCAAGTGTTTTGGGTTTTGGTTTGCCAGTTCCAACTAGCAGGGGAAGGGCTTTTGGGGGGGGGCCCCGGGCCCGGGGGGGGGATGTAAAGTGTCCGTGAATTGTCTCTTTACGGTCAGCTTACGCTTACACTTTATTATTAAAAATTTATGCATGTTCAATCAAAATGTCCGTTACACTCTCCCCCCAGCTCGCATTTTGAAAGTGTCAATTTGGTACTTGCGATTTACATTATTGGTTGAAAAGCTTCTCAAATAAAATTTTTTCGCGAGATTTGAATTGCGAGCTCGGGTATGTTACTTAGTTGGCGCCTTTTAATCGCGTCCTAAAAAACGTTTTAGACCATAAAATATTACAAACGACCCAAAAAAAATTCGCCCCCCCCGGCTGGGGCTTCGCCCCGGACCCCTGTTTTTACTACGCGAACTCTACGGGGCCCACACATCCGCATCCCGGGGCCCTTTTGACCCAGTCGGCGCCTGAATCTACTAAACAAAAACTGAATTTGGGGCATCAGGGTTAGTAAGCAATGTTCCTTTAAAGGCTTTTCCCCGCTTTTTCTTTTTTTCCCCAAATGTGCTACTAATAAAAAATATTAAATGGTTTTTAAAACATGGCTATTTTAAAAAATCAAAATATTTTTTCCAAATTTTTTTCGATCCGGTACACAGAAAATAAGCCACCTCAAAATAATTTCCTTCTTTTTTTCCCGGGGCCACCATTCAACTGGGGTTTGGGGCTTTTGTGCATTATTTAAACTTTTTTTCTTTGGACTACTGAGAAAAAACAATTTTTTCAACATTGTTTTTTCCGGGGAAAAATTTTTTCTTTGGGGGTAAAATCGGTAAAATCCCGCCAAACAAAAAAATTCGCTGGAAAGACAATTGTTAAAAATAAATTGTTTTCTCTCATAGTCCATAGAAAAACGTTAAAAATTAATGTCCAAAAGCACAACACCGTCGTTGAAGGGTGTCCCGGGCAAATTAAAGTTTGAATTATTTTGAGGGGGCTATTTTTGGCCGTGCCCGGATCAAAAATTTTGGGAAAAATTTTTTGTTTTTCAAAAAATACCCATTTTTTAAAACCCATTCCTATATTTTACTTAGTAGCATTTTTGGAAATGAAAAACGCGGTGGAATGCCTTAAGCAGCTGCAAAATTTTTCTCGTCTGTAGGCCTACCTATTTTCTCCCGCGAAAAATATTTACAAATTTTTTCTCACTTTGTTGGGGGGGAAGAAAATTTTCTTTTTTTTTTTTTCGTTTTTCATTGACGGTAGGCCAATGTCGGCCCCTTGCCTCGTGATCTATTGAAAAAAACCCCCTTTGAAAATTGTGCTTGCCTTTGTTATCTACTTTTTCCTTTTTAAAAAAAAGGATCTTTTTTTGAAAATTGTCATTAAACACACAATTTCTCTTCACATTTTTTACTCGGATGACTAAAACAAAAACTCAACATAAAAAACCAAAACAAACCACTAAAACTCTCGTTTTTGGATGCCCTAGTACACTGTCTTTGACAATGACCGTCTATTCTACGTACAACACATAGGCCATTTATATTACAAAAAGAAAAAAAGATACTAAAATAGGCGGTATTTGTAATCCGAAAAATGACCCATTTAAAATTTAAAAAACCGTCCTTTCGTGGGAAAAATTGGGACAAAATTTTTACCCCGTGGTGTCTCTCTGGGCATCGGGACATGTACCTGAAAACCAGGACTGTCCTGGAAAACCGGCGTCTGGTCACCCCTTTTGCTTAGGGGGCCTTCTTCACTCAAAGTACAAAAAAATTTTTTATTTCAGGCAGTTTTTGCAGGGTCTTTTTGGCGTGCGACTGCAAGGGAATGTCACCCCGAACTTGTACACAAAGCGGCAAAAGAACAGGGATATTCTTATGTGCAGCTCAAAAACACCCAGGGGTGCCCTGCGTCGACTATACCAGGGGACACTTGACGGGGCACTTCTTGTTAAAAAGCAAAAAATATTTTCCCCAGCAGGTCATTGTAAATTTGGGTAAATTTCAAATTTTTTTCTACAAGGATGGAAACTTATTTATTTACAGTTTTCATGATACATTTGTCCCTAAAGGTTTTTTCGTAAAAACATTGTAGCCTACAGTATCATATTAGGCCTATGTTTATTAATAAATAAATAGCCTAACTATAAATGAATTTGTATTTAGAGTTGACCCCCTCAGTCACATCTGCAACTGATTTCTAGAATGTGCAAAAATGGGGACAAAAAAATTCGCAAATTTTTTTTTAAAGTCGCAAAAATCCCCTTTAGATTTTCACTTTTTCACATGAACTCAGATTGTGATTGAAAGGTACCAATTTCCAAAATCGCAATTTTTGCGGGAAAATTTTTTTGAAACCCCAAACTGTGGCGAATAGCAATTATGTCCTTAAATGCAAAATTTGGTCACGAAATTTAAAAATTAAAAAAATTTTAAAGTTTTTTTTGGGGGTGCCGGGCGAATTTGAAATTAAATTAATACTGACTGGTACATATGGGGAGGGCCGGTTCTAAACGCATTGTGAGATCTAATAAACTTTGAACGAAGTAAGCTAAAAAACTTCATATCCATAAAACAAAAATATTTGGCTACATAAAAAATTTTCATAATTTCGTAAAATTTTGGGGGGGTGCCGGGGGACAAAAATTTAATTTTGGAAAAAATTCGGGAAAATTTTAAACTGAAGGGTGAAAATTGAGCTTAAATTAAAACTGATTCTGAACTTCACTCTCATGAGCTTGTTTTTTTTTTAAACTTAAAAACAAACAAAAAATTTCCCGAAACTTGGATTAAAAAAATTAAGTTGTGCATGAGAAAATTTGCTTTTTGGTAAATCCGACAATCGCAATTTTTTTTTTTAAGGGGGGGAATTTTCAACCTAAAAAACCTTTTTGCCATCTCTACTGATTCACAACCTATATATGTTTTGTTTTAAAACCTTTTTCAAATAGGGGGGGTAAAAGTTAGGCCCCACTGTTTTTAGGCTAATTAAAATTATCGGGAAAAGATTGTAAATTTTTTGCTGTTAAATCCCTTTTGCGACCAGCCAACTGTGTTTTTCTCATGAAACCAATTTTCGCATTGTTTCATTCATCGCGCGATAGTCTCCAATTCCAACACCCTTTCCCCTTCACATTGGGAGCTTTGAGTCATCGCAAACTCGAGACCTACAGTCAAACGTCATTACATTGGCTTATTTTCTTTTGTTTCTGTCACGGTTATAAAATTTTTGGCGCATTTGGATCCTTTTGTCTCGGTGCAACCGATATCATAGTTCACTCAAGTCAACCTTGTTTGCCGCATCCCGCCGAAATTTTGTACCCGATCTTCAACAATCTCTGCCATTAGTTTTCATGTTTTACGAAATAAAATACGGACACTAGAAAAAACCTCTAAGCCTAAAAGAATGGGAAAACAGTTAAACTTCAAAACACGGCTGACATCAAATTCACAAGACAAAGCTGAAAACGAGAGGGGTAGCCTCCGCCTACCACGCTTGTTTACGCGCCCTACAAACACGCTACCCCCACGCACGGGAAAGGGGGGGGTTTGCACTGTGTCATAGATTTGCAAAATTTCAATCAAAAACCCATTTTGAGCCATTAAAAATTCCATCAATCCACATTCGGAAAAAAAAAATTTTTGTAAAATCGTCGATTATTTAAATTTTGTAAATGTGTGTCCATGTTTTTGGACTAGGGCGTAAACTTTTTGATATACATGCTTTCTAACTCCCTATTCTCAAATAGTAACCTAAAAGAAGGGGATAAGTTTACATTTTTGGGGGCTTGTGGCTGCAATTTCCTTTTAAAAAAAACTTGACTCTCAGACTTTAAAAAGGGGTCTTTCAGTTTGTCAGTCCTGCTTGTAGCTTGAATGCCTTAAAACTAGATTTCAATAACATATGTAAGATTGTAAGACACCAAAACAATTTTTTTTGTTAGGGACCTTTACCTTTTTTAACATGGTGTCCTTGGACAACTAGTTGTAGGCTAAATTTTTGCAAATTGTTTTTTTTTCAGAGTCTATAAAAAATCTTCAGTTGCCAAACTAGGCTCTGGTGCCGAAGGGTCTCCGAATTTTTTTCCCACGCTTATTTTCCCTCTCGAAATTTTTGATGAGTTTGGGAAATTTAATCAGTGCCGGTAGGGGTTTCCATTCATAGAATTTGAATATCGATAATCGCTATTGCAAACAATTATCGATCGTAAATATTGGGTTGCCGTTCGATGTGAAAAACGTGATTGATAATCGGGGGGCATGGAAACGATAATCTATCGAAATAATCGATTCATAGACCCAATCGATTTCATATCAAATTCCAAATTAACTTAGTCCCCAGGGAAATTGGAAAAACACAAAATTTTAAAACTATAGAAAGATCATTAAGGATTAGAATGTTTAAAAAAAAAAATTGAGGGCAAAAATTACAATTACACAGCCTTTTTTTAAAGTTTTACTTTAACCAAGTCTTGTTGCATGGGGGGTCACTTTTTACTGTTCCGACAGTACCGCCGGCAAGGGTTCATCTACGGCGAGATATCCTCCATTTTCCGCTCAGACTTATCCCTCCCCATCCCCCCCCCCTCGTCGTCGTTCTTTGAATAAAAAAACTGCCACACCTGACTCTCTTGTTGGGCGGCGTCACAAGTAAAGGTAAAGGTCCTCTTTGGGACGGAAGAAACAACAAATTCAATTAATTGGGCCAAAATGACGCAGAGAATTACACCACAACACTCGAGCCGTCTGTTTACATCGCGATCGGGCATGCAAAGGGGGATGTCTTTCGCTACAGCGCGGGGGGGTGTCGTTTACTTAGCAGCTATTTTCTACTCCGCGAACCATCGGGCGGGGGGGGGGGGGGGGGGGGGGATACAACAGCGCGGCATTTTTTAAACCGGCAAAACCCCGAAAACTTTTAGTCATATTTAAAACGGTAATCATATCATATCAATCAAAACTTGAATCGTTTCATATCATATTTGATATCATAAACGATTGATTTTTCGATTATCACGGGAACCTAATAAAATTTATTTTTTACGTCGATCGATAATCGATAAAAATTGACCTCTAATACTTTCTTGCTTACCCACGTGGACCGTTGACCTTTTTGCGAGTGCATCCTTTTGTGCCTTCTATTTTTCTCAAAAAAGGGTTTTTTTACTAGCGTCGTCTTTCCGAGCCTCCCCCCCCCACGCATGGCTACCACCCGACGAGAGCGCCCTACCGGTATGTATGTCAACATCAAAAGATGCTACCCGCTCGGTGTTTTTCCTTTGTGAAAGGCGTGATTTCGGAAAAACTTTTTTTTCTGTGAAGTTTTTATTTTAGCTTTTATTGGTTGTGGTTCATTAATTTTCGGATTTTTCAGTAACAGTAAAATATTTAATGCTCCGATATTTATTACGGTATGTGACCGAATTTAATATTTTCGAATTTTTATTACTTTGGAAGACGACGTAAATTTTGTCTGAGAGAAGATAAAATAATATTTTCGTAGCCTCGGAATGAATAAAGCGATAGGGGTACCAATTTGTGGATGGGGGATAGTAGATCTTGTGTTGACGTCGATGGGTACTACAATTTGGTTGTAAGAGGCGAGGTTCAACAGTAGACATTTAAGCGCTGTTATGCTTTTCATGCATAACTTTTTTTTCAAACTGTACCCCTAACCCTACTCCTAGACACCAGCACCATGGGAGGGGTTGGGCGCTCTTGTGAAAAGTTGCTAGCGTGGAAAAACCTGTTTTGAGCAAATGAAGGGCCAAAAAGGGTGCACTCGCAAAAGGTCCACGGGGCCGCGTCGGTATGCAAGAAAATATCTAGATTCTAGAGGCTTTTTTTTATTAGGCCTTACGTTTAAAAATATCGATATTTATCGTCGATAATCGTTGCAATGCGTGATTATTGATATTAAAATTTTAAACGAATGGCAACAACCCCACTACCATGTATCTGCACCTGACACCCTTTAAACCCATAATTGAGCCGGAGAAAACCAAATGGGGTAACTCAATTTTTTCCATTCTGAGATAAATGAGGCAAAATTAGGTCATTAAAGGGAAAAAACCCAGGAAAGCTTTGGATTTGGGTTTGTTTTCAAAAGTTGCAAGGTTGTATCATTCTGAAAATTTTGAAATTTAAAAAAAATAAAGGTGCAATTTAATTTTTTCTGGACTAACACCACTAGTGCTGTAAACCAAATTGCAGATACATTGATTGGATGAGTGACTTACACCACTAGTACTGTTTTATTAGCACTCGACATTGTAATAATAGGGTACTAGGGAATTTAACTTTATAATATGTTTTCATTCACTTCATTAGAAATCATAATATCTGTCCATATCTGCCAAAGCAGCCATTGCAATGCATTGAAGTGGCTCGTTGGTCTTGTTGTTAGCGTATCTGCTTCCAATGCAGAAGGTCCAGGGTTCGATTCCCGCTAAAGTCAGAACTTTTTTAACTTCTGATTTGGACTTAAGTCCATCAGTTCTTGTCTTAGGAGTTTGTAAACGGTGACTTTGGAGCCGTCCTAGCAACGAAGCACATAATAAATTTCAGAGTTGTTCTGAATCGGCCTTGTTGATTCTGGCGTTGATTCGCGGGTGTTCGCACTGTCCATACCACTGATTGCTATATTTCCTATTAAAATATCGATCTTTGGTTGGTTATCGCTCACTCGTCGATTGCGTCGGGGCCTGTAGGGTTGGCTTGGTCGCTTTGATTTAAAGTCCCCCACTGAAAATCAGTTATATAACTGAGTGGGCAGACTCTAAATAAAATTTATTTATTTATTTATTTAACAACTTGCACCACTTGAGCTGTGAACAACTTCTCATTCCTGTTAGCAAGAAATGACTTGCGGTGCTATCTAGTGGCGAAAACATTAACTCACGCTTACACCACTTTACATGTTAATAAAATGTACCTCTCCCAACACTTTACCACTCCTAACTCAAATGTGACAAAACGTGAGTTATAGGTACCACTTGTGTTCTCAGGGGCTCAATTCTCCTCCCCCTATTACAGCCTATCCCACTTCTTAAGTCCTTTTAATGCCTAAATGTACCAATTTCGATATGATATCGATATAATATATTAACTTATATATTATATTATATTAAATATAAATTATTAAGTGTATATTTATTTACTTATTTTCTATATTTTATAGGTTTACTAATGATTGTAATAATGTTGTTATCTTTTATTATATATATTGTTATAAGGTTGGCAGTCACCAAGTGTGTTTGGAGCTCTGCTCTTTTCTGCCATCCTCGTGATACATTTAAACAATAGAATGTGTTAACGGAACAAAATAATAATAATAAATAAATAAACAAAATTAGCCCTAATTGTAAAAAAAATGAAAATATATTTTTTTTTTTTTTTAAAAGAGTCTGACTATTTTAATGGATTTGAGGCCAAATTGGTTGATAAGGTACTCACATAAGAGGTAATGAGAACTGGGATATAAAAATCCCAAATTTCGTTGACTAAAACCCAAAACTTTCGCCGTTTTTTCGCGATTTCATTTAAATAGTCAAAAATAGATAATAATAATCAAACACGGGAACAGGTTCCAACATAAGTCAGGTCGGGGTGACGTATCACCATTTCTACGGGCCTGTGGACTTTCAGTGTTTGCTAGCCGGCTCAACCCTCCTCATCTACTTCGTGTCTTCTATGACCGTAGGCATTTCTACAGTTCTCTCCCATTTCCTTTCTATCCTCCCAGAGTCTTTCTCTTCATTATTCTTTCCCATGATTTTTCCTCTTTCTTCAATGTTCCGATTTATTTGGTCCCGCCATCTATCTCCTTGCCGGCCAACTCTTCGCACTCCCCCACATGTACTTTCAATTCTCGTCTGGGATTCTGTCTTGCTTCATTCTTCTTACATGTTCCATACCACCTGAGTCTTTCTTTTCCCTATTTTTAATTCGTAAACTTTTTCCAGTGGGGGTACTCCTAGTTTGTTTTTCTTATTGTTTTGCTCCGTAACCTTGTCTATTTTTGTAGGCTACAGAACTTCTTAAAATTTTTCATCTCTGCTCTGCTTGTAATCTGCTGTCCTTTCCTTTCCTCCTATTGTCCATTAGCGGATGCATATATATTATTGGGGGAAATACATGTTTTTACAAGAACATCTTGCACTCTGGAATGAATATTTCTTGCTTTCCATAATAGTTTCGTACACTTTGGTAAATTTGTCCTGCTAATATAATTCTCCTTTCTCATTCTCCTTCTTTGATATTTCAGCATCTATTTTTGGCGTCCTTTGTTAGTAATGACTTCCGAGGTATTTAAATGGCCTTCTGCAATGGCCAGCCTTCACCCCGTTAGTATTATCTTCTTTTGATTTTGTTTACTTTTCGTCGTTGACTATTATGTTTCACTCTTTTTCATGCTTATTTTCATGTTACACTTCAGTGTTTCCTCATTCCATCTATCTAACCTCTTCTGTACTTCTTCAATGGTATCTCCCCATCTCACTATATCATCTGCAAATTCATAGTTTTTAGATGTTTTCACTTTTCTGTGTGTTAAACTTTACGCAGTATGTTATCCATAACAACGGTAAATATTGTAGGTGACATCACACTAAACCTTGCCGTAGCCCACCGTTTAATTTCAGAAAACCAGTAGTTCTACCAATGGTGTTTTGAGACACAGCTCTTTGTTGTGACATATGTGCTTTTGAATTCTTGTTTATTAGACTCTGTTCTACTTCTGCATCTTTTAAGCGTCCCAAGTCTTTTGGCTCTTGGGACACTGTCATATCTTTTCTACATTCCAAGAATACCATGAACATTGCTTCTCCCATTTTCCCAATTTTTTTTCCATTATTTGTCTGAGCGCAAAATATGAGATCTATGGATTGAGGCGGCCAGCTCTAAACCCATATTGTTCCTCTCTCAAACTTGGCTCTACTTGTTGTCGTAGTCTTCGATCTAGTATTTGTCTCGTATATCTTTGCACACTGGCTCTCAGTCGTTATTCCTCTATAATTTGTTACACTTCTTTCCTGTCCCCTTTCTTAAATGTTGGCCTATAATCCTTTCCCACCAGTCATCTGGTACCTTCTTTTCTTTCCAAGCTGCCTGGTCACATCTCCACATCCATCGTATGCCTGCATTCTCCGCCTGCACCCTTGATCATCTCCACAACTATTTTCATCCGCTCCCGAAGCTTTACCATTTGTCATGGCTTTGTTTACTGCTTCCAACTACTTCCCGTCTTGATATTTCATTTCCCTAGTATTTCTTCTATTTCTTTCCTCATTGGTGTTCGGAAAGATTTCTATTGTTTAGGTCCCCTTCCTGATTTGGTTATTGTTAATTTTTTTTTTAGTATTCAGGTAACCTAGGGCCTATTAAGTAGGTTTTTTTTGAAATATTTCTTCCACATGTTTTTCACTTCTTCTGGTCAGTAATAAGAGATTCCAATTGTTGTTGGTCCGGTATCTTGTGATTTCTTCTGTTTTTCTTTTGGGCTTCTCATTATTCCCATACAACATTTCTTTATTTTTTTTTTTTGTATCAAAGTCCTTCTCTAATTTGTCTGCAAATATTTTCCATTGTATTTTTCTTTCTTTCTTCCATTACTATTTTTTTAGCTTCATATTTATACTTTTTGTACTTTTCTTCATTTTCTTTAGTCTGTTTTTATCCTTTTTTCTTTCGGGCTACATTTTTTGCGTTTAACAGCTGTCTTCACTCTTCAATTCCACCACACAGTTGCCTTTTCCTTTCTATGCCTACCTGCCCTTCCGCATATTCTTCAGCACTACAATAATACTGACTTAAGTATTTCCACTCTCCATCTTACTGATAACAAATCGAGTGTTGGGATACCTTTTCCTCTATCTGTCTTCTAAAGGACAGCATGTCAGACTCATCCTCGCTTAATGTTCCATGTCTTGATTTTTTTGAATCTTCCTCCTGGTATATAGTCCATGATTTTGGTCTTTATTGTTCACTCTTATAAAGGCTTACAAGTAGTCTGTGGTCCTCCATCTAGAGACACACTGGGAATTACTTTTACATCATGATATCTTTGGCCATGTTGCTACTTATAATAATATAATCAATAACTGACTCAGATGAGCCATACCAGGCGTACGATTATTTGTTGATCCTTTTTCTTCATGAACCAGCTATTTTCCAATTCGAAGTCATTCCTGGCCATGGCCAAATCAGTAAGATTGTTCTCCTTCCTTGTTCCTTGGTCCATACCCATGGACCCTAGTAACCCTCTTCCTACCGTTCTCTCTCTCCCTACTTTGGGCATTAAGATCTCCCAAGAATTATTACTTTTCTCTCTGTGATTTTCTTCTTCCAATTGTTTAAAGCCTGCCTCCTGTTTCGGCCATCGCTAAACCCAACTTGTGGGTGCATAGCATTGTGATGATCTCTAAAGCTACTTATTTAAATATTTTAATTTTCAAATATTCGTGTCCACTCTTATGTCTACATGGACAATGTTTTCTTTCGCACTTTGGGCTGATGATAAATCCCACTCCATTTTTTGCCTTCATTGTGCCCGACCATATAATTTGTATCCTTCTCTCAGTTTCGTTGTTCCTACTCCTTCCATTTATTCTCGCACAGTCCTAATATCTCGCATAATTTTTTTTCGACATCAGTACATCTACTAATTCTTCAATTTTTCCCATTTAATGTAGAATATTTAGGGTTTCCTATTTTTATTCATTGTATGCCTATGTTTGTTTGTTATTTATATCTATTGTTCTGTATTTATTGTAACCCTTGCTTCTTTGTCTTTGTCATCAGTTGTTTTTTCTTATTTTCTTCTTGTGATTCTCCACACCCACCACCTTGTGTGAAAATCCTGTTTTTCCTAGATATGAATATCTTTTGTATTTTTGTGTGTTTGTGGACTTGGTTTTTGTAGGTCTCTGGTGTCTTGGTCCCTTTCTTTGCCATTAAGTGTTTATGTACTCCTTGTTTGTGCCCGCCATTTTCGTCCCTTTCCAGTTTTCCACTTATTCCCTCCAGTTTTGACATGTCTAAGGAACGTTTATAATTTTCTTCTTCACAAATATTTTTTGATATGTGGATTTTGCAACTTACTCCTGTCCAATGTGGTCAGGCACTCCATGGTTATTTGGTGCCCCCTTTAAACGTCTGTTTTTTGTTGTCCAATAATTCCCGCACTTGTCCCATCAACTTTTCTTGGTTTCCAGGGCCCAACTCTTTCTGCATTTCGACTTTGTAATGGAAACTATTGTCGCTTCTTCTTGTCCTATTCCCGAGTTTTTCGTTGTAGCTCTTTTTATTTTAATACCGGGTATGCTCGGTAGCTGCTATACCCATGGTGTTCACAGAATTTTCCTGCTGTGTCTTGCCCCATAAAATCCCTATCATATAGCTTTGGTCCTCGTTTTGTTATAGTCCTATATTTTGTAGGTTTACTGTTTTCTTTGGGAGGTCACACATTCATTTCTAGTCCCCTCTTGTTCTCAGTCCTTCTTCTTTCTCTTTTACTTCCTGAACCTTGAGCTCATTGCATCTGTTGTTACTCAGGCCTCCGCTTAGAATTTCTTCACACCACTTGATTGTTTGTGGCGAAATTAGACTTTTTTCCTGTGATTGTTTTTTTTAAATCCCGCCCGTTGGGATCAACTTTATTGTCCTGGGGGCTTTTTGTTGTTTAGAGGCCTTGCTTTTGGCCAAGTCCTACCAATTAGGTTTCTCTAGGACTTTGTCTTGAATGCCTAGTCTTCGCGTTTGGTAATCATTGTAATCCCGCTGCTGTGTGTGGATCCTTTTTCTTTCTTGATTTCTATTAGTCTTTGGTCCGATCTCCTCCCACATATTTTTATCCTGTTATTAGCATTTTCTTACTCCTGTTTGCTCTTCTAAGTCCCTCTCCAAGGTTCAACCAATCTTCTTTGCATTCTTCCCCATTTCCCTGTTCCACACTTTGGATATGTTTTTTTTAGATCTAGCTGTTGTTTTAACCCTGTATGCATTCTTCCACCACCCTTCATTCTGTTTATACACTTGGTCTAGCACATCCCTACTTTGCCTTTCTTCTTTATCCTCTCTCTGCTTTTCCAATGTTCATAACCTTTTCACTCGCGGTGTTCAATACTTTTGTTCATCTTACTTATGTCTGTACATCCCCTTCCACTTTTCACTACTAGTCCTACACCGGCCACATGCCTATTCTATGTGGTTCCTCATCTTCCTTTGAGCCACCCTTCCCCCCATTTGACCAGTCCTTCCTGTGGTGATCCTAGGCCTAGACTTGTTACAGTCCAATTCTAGGGCCGAGAAGTCGGCTTTCCCTTTTGCTACAAGGTATACTTTTCTACCTCAAGTTCTTGGCTGTTGTTTGTAGGCATATTCCCTACTTTTTTTCCACCCCGTGAATCTTACTACTGCACCTCACACCCGACCATCACTTTTTTGTTTTTCTTCTATATTCCTTTCCATTGACTCCTGCACATTTAAAATGGGACCGCTGGCACATTAAGGACACTGGACTCCCGTCCTTACTATTTTCTTGCATCTCCAACATTTTGATTCTTTCCTTTTCACTATTACAAGTGAACCTTCATCCCTGTCTCACTTTCATCCATCTTGTGTTTTTACATATTTCGAACATTTGTTTACAAAGTTAGGCAAATAACAAAACCCCTCCTCAAAATGTCAACATGGTTAAATTACTAAGCAACCAAGTCACAATGTTCATCTATACTAAACTCCCTATCAAATACATATCTGGTCACCACCTTATCATCCAAGACTAATGGAAATTCTAAGTCACACATATGTTGTAAGTAATAAGTTCTCCACACCCAAACCATCATTTTGCACCATCCAGCAACGCACCTCGCCTATGGCAATCATCAATGGATAACCTGAAGGCCACCCACACAAATCCACCTCACGCCCTCAAGAATATCACAGATCTTCATTACTTGCTTCACATAATGTTTTTACGACAAACCACCTTCCCTTCAATACTAATTTCACTTCTCACTGTTAATATACACCACTTTAAAACATTAAATTATGAGAGCATCTCAACATTTGTACCCAGGCTGTATGGCGGTTGCCATGGTTCAATACTAAAAAAAAAAAAAAAATTAAATTAAAAAAATTAAATGAAAATTTAAAGAGCCCTTTAAGCCTTTTTAGTAGGGATGACATTTGTTCCAATTCGTTGGAATCGATCATTGTGACCCTCAAATCTATTCAGAATCGATTCCCAAGCAAAAAAAAATATTTGTACGCGCACCATTATTTTGCTGGACTATTGTATTGTAACTATTGTTGTTGACTATTGTACCGCCCGCTGCGCGCGTAATGTTCGGTCTGGACCGGCACCTCCACCAAAATTCACAAAAATTCTGGACCGGCACCTCCACCATCCCCCCCCCACATTTTGAAAAGCTCTAAAATGCTTAATTTCGCGAGTTAATTTGCGTTTTGACCAGTTTTTTACAATTTCGTCGTTATTTCGCGATATATACGAGATTTCGCGAAATTCGCGTTTTCGAAATGTGTTTTTCCATCTCTTAATGACGTAATTCGTCGACAATATTACATTTTAGGCAATAAAATGAATATTTAAAAAAATTCACAAATTTCGTTATCACCATTTTTCACTATCTCTAGGTATCACCATAAATGCATTTTTAACGATTTTGATCTCACACTCGCGTTTTATGCCGCGGCACCTCCACCATGATCTAGCCAGGATTAATGTAATTTTGACTACCTACGTACCTACCCGGCACCTCCACCAAAATGATGAAATTTGTCTTTTTTGTGTAAATGATGATATTTATATCGAAAATATTCCCACTTATCGATATTGCATTGAAATATAGATTTTTGCCCAGGCCTAGTTGGAAACAGCATAAAACGAAGAATTAGAACAGAAGAAAAATGCTGTAGATAAATATTAAATAGGTCTATGGCCAAATTGGATTGTGATTTTTTTTTTTTACTTTTTTACTTTCAACTTAAAATTGTTACTGTCAATTTCTTTTGTAATTGATGCAAAAATAAATATAGGCCCCTAGGCCTATTTTTTATTTTATAATTTGCTGATTTTGGTTAAAATAAACTACGTAAACGCATTGGAATTTTTTTTTGCCTATGGCAATTGAACTATGAAACACTCAGTTGGACGCGTTGATAACGAGCATGTGCTATAGCTCGAGCCCAAATAGCACATTTTTTTTTTTAATTTTAAATTTGCGACGTTCGCTGTCCACAAGGGCCTGTTTTTCCCAATATTAGTTATTAATGCCAAGGTATTTGGGTAAACCCGTGGGTAAAAACCTTTACTTTGATAAAATCCACCACCATCTAGAGGACCTTGACATCATTTCCTTGGGACAACTATTCAACTCTTTGGTAACAAAAACAAATACTACACTGCTTCTTCCGATAGTATTTTGATTACCTTCTAGGTGGCAGTGCATATTGGGAGTGGCCAGAAACCTCGTGCGACTTTTCGTTGCCATGGGAACGTTTACTTTTTGTTAAAATGGTAATTTCCATCTACACTACTATCGGATCAAAATAAATTAACATATTCGTGACCGGTACGGACATTCTAATGATTTGGCCACCTCAGATTTTGTGTGCCGTTTAGTTTAAAAAAAAAAAAAGCTTTCGACTAACTTTAATGTAACTTTGTAATTTTGTGAACGATTTTGCCACAAAACTAATGGCATTCAATCCACATAAAAATTTGTTGATGGTCCAAATTTCAACCTGATCTGAATCTTCGTGCGACCTTTATCATGAGCCAAAAAAGCTCTAGCTTCGTGCAACTTTTCGTTGCCATGGTAACATTACTTTTGTTAAAATGTAATTTCCATCTACACTAGTACTTATAGGATCAAAATAAAATTAACATATTCGTGACCGGACGGACATTCTAAATGATTTGGCCACCTCAGATTTTGTCGCCGTTTAGTTTGAAAAAAAAACTTTCGATTAACTTAAATGTAACTTTGTAACTTTTTGAACGATTTTGCCACAAAACTAATGGCATTCAATCGAGAACGAAGCTTGCGGATGGTCCAAATTTCAACTTGATCCGAACCTCCGTTTGAACGTTATGGCGAGACATACAAACAAAAAAACAAAAAAAACAAAACCAGTGACTTTTTTTTCCGGCAGAGTCAAATGAAAACGCTCGCTTCGCTCACTTAAAAATATTTTGGAGTACCTACCTAAAACTACCTGGGCCCAGACCCTATTAGGCCTACTTCTTTCAATTAATGTTTTTCCAACATTTTTGTAAATTTGACCTAATGCTAAATTGAAAGGCCTACTAATCTTTGTAGAAATTATTGAGCAGCAGGCCTACAGAATAAAAATTGTTTGTGCTTACTGCTTATTATTTTTGAGGGCCCTACCAATAGTTATGTATTGAATTTCAGAACGAGACGTACCTTTGCCGCCGTTTCACGCAGTTTGTGACCAAGTACAACCTCATGTCAAAAGACAATTTGATTGTTCCGATCTTGGAAGAAGAGGGTTCCGGAGAAACCGACGCTTGAATGCCGAACGTCACCTGGCGCACGCAATAGACCTGCACGTTCACGTACGCCCGTACTCAAATATGTTGCATTGTATTATCTCGACTTCTTTCAGGTGCATAACCTCAAATAATGTACAGAACTTCAACTAAGAATATTCAAAATATTTTATAAAAATTGTAGTGAAATCATGTACGTACAATACTAATTAAATTTTAGATTCTAAATATTGAAAATAATATTGATTCAGGTATCTTAAAATATAAGGTTCATAAGGCACGTAACTTCCGGTTGTCAGAGTTGTAAAGTAACTAATATGCAGTATGTACTTACTGCAGACTTTACTTGTCAAGAAAACTCACCAGATAGGCCTACCCATAAGTAGGGGTCCAGGAAAGATATTTGTTTAATTGAAAAATTTTGCTCCATGACAATGATTGAAATTGAAATTATGCTTTATTTTGCTTTTTCGTTTTTTAAAAAAGTCATTAAATGCGCCTAGATTCGACTTGGTTTATCGATTTTGACTCGATAGTCGACAAGTCGAAATCATTTAGTTTTTCACCCGTTAGGTAAAGACACTACAAAACAATGACAAAATGGTTGTATTAGTGTAAAGCCGTCATTCAATGAATTTTTTGGGTGATTGTTCCGCAATTAATAGGGGAACATGCTGTACCTTGGACCACTTTTTACATTTATGTGGTTTCTGGAGAAATGAGATGATGATTTTAGTTTATTTTTTTTTGTATTTGCTAGAACATGCCTTGTACAAACTTTGTTGATTTTATTGTATATGGCACTTTACAATTATTGTATAAATTAACCATTTTAATAATTAGTGCAAAGTGGTCCAAGGTACAGCATAGCGATGTACCTTGGACCATGTAATTCGTACCTTGGACCATGTAATTTATACCTTGAATTATGTACATATATTACATAGAAAATTGAAGGATAGGCCTATAGGCCTACTTAATGTTTTCTTTCTTGTTAGTACTTCATATTTAAAGAGTGGGAGTGTATAGTTATATTTCTATTGACTAAAAATATTATTAAGGCCAGCCATTTTGAATTATAGAATATAAAAAGAAAATTCGGTACTTAGACCCCCCCGAAAAGGAAAGTAAGTTAGGAGGTTGGGGGAAGCATGAAGTGCGTTGCCGTAGTCAGCTGGCCCCCCCCCCCCCCCTAGAAAGTGGATAGTAGGTTAGTGGAGTTGGGGGGGGGGGGGGGGGTGGCGCGAAGTGCCAAGGGGGGGGCCTAGCTGACAATGGCAACGCATTTTATGCTTCCCCCCACGCGCTTTGCGCCCCCCCCCCCAACCCCACCAAATTCACCCTTCCCCTGCCCTCTTTACTTTGTGGCATTATCTAAAGAAAGAAAACGAATTGGCCTACCATGGTAAAGGAAATGCCATGTTAAATGTACCTTGGACATGGTCCAAGGTACATTACTACAAGGTGACCCAAGGTACAACCAAGCACGTAACTTTTTGATTTCCCTCCAATTTAGTTTGAGGTTAAGTTGCCTGTTTTATGTAATTGGTATAACTATACATCAAAACATGGTTCTCAGACTTAATAAAGTGTTTTAGCAGTAAAATATCATTCAAGGCTTTAAAAAGCAAAATAGTAAATAAAAATATTTTACTTTGAATGGTTGAAACACAAATTATTTTTTTAATGAGCTAGGTTTTCTACCACCACCCAGTTTGGTAAAGTCTGACACCTAGGGGCATAATTAACAACTAAAATTTTGGCTATTTTTTTTACCACAAGATAGCAAGATATCTTGAAGGGCCAAAGGGTACAACTATGTCCAAGGTACCATTTTCCCTATATAAAATGGTTAATTTTGCTGATTGGGCGGTAAAAATGATAAAAAAAAAGCTTTATTTCTTTTTCATGAAAAAAATAAAAAATTTCCCCTTTTTGGGGGTTAAAATTGCATTTTTTAAATGGGCCTATCATAAGCCATGAAACTTATAAAAAACCTTTTTTCAGGGTATTTTTAAAAGAAATTTCTTTTTTTTTGGCTGATTGCAAATCCCTGGATCCCTACCCAAGATCATATACCTGCTTATTTACATTACCCCCAATGCAGTGCTTGTTTCGTGAATTTAACGATGCATAGGCAGCAGCCCAAAGGACTAAAAGAGATAATTTTTTTTTGGAGTTTTGAATATCTTTTTTGGGAAAATAAATCCAGTAACTTGGGTTTTGGTGCCTACTGAATATTCTGCTAGTAGGCCATGTTATTTTTTTCTGTGTTTCCATCCAGCAAAACAGGAAAAAAGCACATTTTATAATTTATAAATGATTTTTTAAAAACGTTAATCGTAAGTTTGAAAATTAAAAAAACCCCAATATAATTCTTTTTCCCATTTTTCACAGCCCCGTTAAAATGGTATGTGAATTTTTTTTTTAAAAGTGATCCAAACCAGAAACATGTTATAACAGTTCTCCCCCAGAACGGCGAAGGGTGACAAGCAAGATCGTTTTCCAAAACGGGGCACACTTTGTCGATCCTTCACCCCCTTTGCCAAAAGCACTGGGGGGCCCATTGGTCACCCCCCCTCGAGACCGACCAACGCCCCCTGTTTGCTTATTTGGGTCTTCCCCGGAAACCGGTGGTTCCACATACAAGGGCCTTTGAAATTTTTTTTTTTGGGGTTTTTTCCCCCCCTTAAGAAATTTTAACTTCACCGTTTCATTTTTCATTTAAATTTTCAAAAAATAAACTGAAATATTTTGTTGGTAGGGGCCCTAAAAATTTTTACGGTATTCGTTTCACTGAAATTAAAAAATTTTATTTTAAATTTTTAAAAAATTTTTTTTGTTGGGAAATAAATCAATATTTAGGGATTCGGGCAGTTTTTGGGGAAAAAAAAGGTTTTGTAAAAGTTTTAACCCCCCAAAAAATGCCTATAAAATAATAGTTACCGGGTTTTAGAGGTTTAAAGGTAAGGGGTTGTTGGAAAAAGTATGAAAATTAAAATAAATGCCAACAACAACCCCAACAGTAAAAAACCCCATCAATTATAAAAAGAAAGCTTGCATAAAAGAGACTGTTTCTTTTTTAAGCAATTCCTTTCTTTGTTTTTTATTTACCAACCAAAAAAGAATTTGAAAACCCCTAACCGACAAATATCTATCTCTCATTAATATTTCATACCTTGGCAACCATGCAACCAAAATGATTAGATGATAGAGGTGTTGCGTATTTTCACCTGGATAAATTGTGTGCAATCGAAACTACCCTATTAATTTTAGTCACATTCTTGATCCATGACAGATAAAGATTTATGTAATCTTTATTAAATATTTCAGTCTTGGCTTGGGGAATCTGGTCTACTTATAGGCCTGTCTTTAAAATATTTAAATGCACTCCCACAAATGCATTTTTCAAACATAATTTTTTACATGTGTGTTGAATTCGTTAAAAGAGTATAGATGGAATATATTTATTTCAAGAGATTCATTGTCCCAATTTTTAGACCCTCGCTCAGTCAATAATTAGGCCTAAAAATAATGTACGTTTGGCAGACAATAAAAAAAGTTTGCTAAACTAGTGGTTTCCATATTTTGGTTTGTTTAAAATGGCAATATTACCCAAATTAAATATGGTTGCAAAGTTAAAAGGTTTTAGCAAACTTCATTCATCTAGCATCAGCTGGAATAAAAACATGGGGCAGATCAGTGTGTTAATATTAAATATATAATAAAAAGTTTAAAAAACGTGTATTGTTTCTAAGTCATTTTCAGAATTGACCCAAAGTTAAACCTTTTTAAGTTAAATTGTATTTCTATTTATCAATGTCACTTAAACACAACAAACAACTTGGGTAATTAATTATGTGGTTAAACTCATGTGATAAGCGTAGCCTAGTGCCATAAAAGGACCATCAGTCAACACTCAACAGTCATCACTCATCAATCACCATTGGATGTTTCCAATAAGTCCAAAACAATTTTGAAATTTTTGGCAACAACACAATTTTTTTTAATTTAACGGTTTTATTACAGATTCTAATAGCTCCGTTGGTTGACTAAACTAGATCACACGTACTCTTTCTCCAAGACTCCAATAATAAGCGTTCAAATTGAATTAAAAGTGATTTCGCTTTTACCTTTCAGTATGTGTGAGCTTAATCAACAAAAACAGGCCCAATTTGTCAGTCAAGTATTGTTTGGTATTAATATTTGATTTGATCCATTGTATAAAATTAGGATTTAGTAAGATATCCATAATACTATTGACATTATAAATATTAAATATGCATAGATGAACACACACATGACATGAATATACTTGACATAATATAATGTATGTATACCTATATATTTACATTTCTTCAGATCTGGGATTGTGCTTATTTTATGTAACTTTGAACTGTCAATCCTTTTGTTGTTGTTCAGCATAAGTCTTGTGTGTTTCATCTAAACTTCACCTGCAAATTGCAAAGACAAAGTATAGTACTACTAGTAGTAGTAGTACGTACTGGTATACCTTGTCTACTGTATATTGGCCCTAGTAATAGTATAGTATAGACTGTTCAGCATATTATTATTATTGTGTATTTTAGTTGACAACTTGACGTGAATAATTTTAAAAACAATATGTTATATAGGCCTACATAATAATATCATTATGTATTATAATTATATAGAAAATGTTTAACTGATGATACCCATTGTATACTTCTGTAACTAAAAATATAATCATTATTCATCACCTAATCAATTAATTTAAACTGTGTGCAAGTGTTTTTTTTTTACAGATTATGTATTAGTGGTACAACCACTCTAAATATAATGAACCGTTTATATTTTACATTTTATAAGTGTGCAAGCATTTTTTTTAGAGATTAATACTACTATGTATTAGCGGTACAATCACTCTAAAAATAACAGTTTATATAACCATTTTATAAAGGCAGAAAATATCAATAAAACAAAACATTTTAATA